>CAJPEV010001949.1:0-53708 GCA_905338385.1 Darwinula stevensoni
GCTAGGCCGCTTAGCCGGTGAAAGTTATAATTGTGTTTGTCAATGGAGTGCATTCTGTTCAGAAATAAAAGGTTCATGATAAGATTCCGTGCCTTTGTTCGGCCCACACCTACCAGCAATCGCAACGCATTCGAAGGACAAGAAAAAAAATTATGGTGCAGATGGAAAAACGCGCAAATTTTTGAACAAATTGTCAATAAGTCATTCAGTGATTCAGTCATGTACATTCCAGGATAAATGCATCAGTGACCTGTATCCATAAGAAAACTTCCTAAATTTAACTTCAATTGGTTTAGGCGCAGAAACATTTTGAAACCTGGGACTGAATTTGTTGGCATTTCCATCTGTAGCTCGCCCAATTGCCATAAGCGACTGTTAGTGCGATTGATCGGTTTGATGCGACTTGTCTATCGTGTTAGCTGTCATTGTGCGTTGGTCCTTGTCGTATAGAGCAGTGTCGAAGCGTGTTTCTGGACTTAAGGGTGAACTGACTTCATGGAAGACAGCTTGTGGGGCCGAACAAAGGCACGGAATCTTATCATGAACCTTTTATTTCTGAACAGAATGCACTCCATTGACAAACACAATTATAACTTTCACCGGCTAAGCGGCCTAGCATTAATGACGTAGAAAGTGAGAAAACAGCAGAAGATAAGGGAGAAAATTGATTTTCTCTATGAAGAGGTGAGTTATCTTGAATCACCTAGGAAAGGGAACTCGTTTGTATATCATTTGCTTCGCCCTGTTTTATGAAGTTTGAATGAAGGCTACCTTCGAACGCCAAACGGAGCACAAAAGGACTTACCTTCTTCATCAAAATGACAAAACCCAATGACCAAGTACAAAATCTGGATGAACAAAGATTTTAAATTCTTACTTTTTGCCGAAAATGGGAGGCCCAAGTGAGTGCTTCCGTGCAATATAATGAACGTGAGTTATGGCCTCCATTGCAGTAGTAATGGCCTTCAGCAAGTGATAGCCTTCATTACTGCCACGATATCGTTAGCTAAGTTGGGCATGAAAGCCTAATCACTGCTTCCGACCTTACAGCAGAGAAACGCAATGACGCATATTTTAAGAACCCTTTGAATAAATTGTGGAACTTCACTGAAATCACACGAGTCAAAAGTGCTGAATGTTAAGTCGGGGAGACTTTCAGTGGTTTGTAATGAATTTCTCTCGAAATGTGAATTTTAAAACTGCATTTTTCCCGCCCGTGGTCAATGAACCCAATTTATTTGCCCATGAACCATGTTTGACTCATGAGGCAAAGGATCCAGACCTCCGCATTTTTGAATCCTGACAGCAGCTTGGAAGGTCAAAATCGAAATCTCGCTCACGTGTCCGGAGAATCTGTTGAGGAATCTGACGGTGATGGGACCGACCCCGAAGGTTCCCTCCGCTTCGTCTTCGAACTGGATCTCCGCCACCCTCCCCCTCGCCCCGAGATCTATAGCCACCTTGTTCTTCATTTCGCCTGCTTCTTGAAAGGACGCTGAACTGATTCCTCTCGGTCAGGCTGAGTCATCCAAAGCAGTTGGAGAGAGGCGACTGAGTTGCGACTGGCCGGGATCGCATCTCGGGAAGGCCTGAAAGACCTCATTCCCTGGAAATGGAACGAACTATACGGATTCTGCGCATTTGATACTTCCATCGGTGTGATACAAAGTAGTTAGACTTCATCGATCGATCGTGACAAGGCCAGGAAATAAGTTTGAGGAATTTTTTTTACTTGAGGATTCCAGCGGTGACACTCCCAAATGTCATATCATAATACTAATACTATAACGCGTGTCTCTCTGTGGGGACGAGTGAACCTGCAGTAATACTATCTTTGAAGGATCATATGAGTTAATTCTCATAATCCCTAAGTCCATAATCTGATCATTGTTTCCACTCGATTGCGCATATTCGTATTTCTAGTTTCTCATTTGCATGGATGCCGTGTCTTGCTAATTGCAATAAAATACTTTCTAAGTAAGCATGTTTCCGCCGAATGGGTTCATGATAACGGAAGATTTATATGAAACCATAAATAGGTTGCCATCGCTCACAGATTTACGAAAATTTAACGAATCGCATTTACTTAACTTGCATGTGATCATGAAGGAACGATCAAACTCGCGTTTGCTTTAGGCCTGTCCCTGAGCTGCTTTGCAGCCGGGGAGCGATTCCTTCTGTTGATTTTCACGATCGCATCCGGAGTGAGCGGAGGACGAGTTTCTATAGGATGGTTGTCATTTTCTTCTAATAGAAAGGTAAAATATGCGGAAAGTCACGGTGCCACTCACGGCATTGATACCGGGCACTTGAAAAAATTCTTCCAGGGAACATAATCTAAATGGGATTGCAACGAAATAACTGTGGTTAATCCCTCTTCCTCCTGTAGCCAAACTGGGGGGGGGGGGGGGGGGGGGGGGGGGGGGGAGAAAGTCGCCTCTCTCCAACTGCTTTGGATGACTCAGCCTGACCGAGAGGAATCAGTTCAGCGTCCTTTCAAGAAGCAGGCGAAATGAAGAACAAGGTGGCTATAGATCTCGGGGCGAGGGGGGGGGTGGTACTGAAATGCAGCATCTACCCAAAAAATATTTTTTGTTCCACAATGAGATTACTGCCCCCGCTCGGTATTCTCTTCTGCTGTTATGGTGGGGCAGAATATTACAATTTCTTCAGCAAAAAATATTTACGGGAAGATGATGAGTCTCAGGAAAGAGTGTCAAGGTTTCCGGGTGGAGAGGAGAGTATGCGTTTTCATTGCCGATCCCTTGACCGCCTCGTGGCCCCACGTCCTACCAGGTCTGGAATCCGGCTTTTTGAACGCGGTTGGCGAGATCGTCGTATCGACAATGATATTGCTCATTGAATTCACTTGACGACTGATGAACTGAATTTCATTGAGACTTTTATATTTGTGAGTTGAGATGACATGACAGCAGAGTATTCAGCACCTTATCCGGTCGTCCGTAGCTGCGAGACTGAACTCCATATTCAAAGTAACTAGCCATTTGGTAGATGTCGACGCACTTTTTTTCTGAAAATAAGAAAACGTGAGGTTTCCTCATTTTAAGAAAACCAGATTAGACAAAATTTGAAGCGACGGTCATTCACGTCATTAATGACCTTACTTGTTTTCATACCTGGAAAAAGCCCGAACAATCCTACGGGAATCGGTACAGCCATCCGTGCACTATGAGGTATTGTCGAAGTTTCTGGACCGAACCATATTCAAAGTATACCACCATGCATGTTTTCATTTTCGGTCTGGTGTTACGTCAGTGACTGCCCGGTAATACAAAACGATTTAGGGTCCACAACGATTTTCCGCATTAGCATTCATCTCAGGATCCTTAGTCTCTTTCGGTCTTTCACAATGCGGAGGCCCTGGGAGGTTCTGCCTCAGATTAAATTCCTTCTGATCAACTTGCATCTGCTGTTCCCTTGATCAATTTAGGCATGGGGTGGCGCATCCAGTAAGCTTCACACAAAATAACATTGGTGCCATATGTTATTACTCCTTCATGGCTTCCCTCTCAATCCCCGACCTTAGGCAGGATGATAGATGGGGGAGGTAAAATCCACGGGTGTTGGGCTAAAGTTTGTATTGCAAGTACGTATTCATATAATTCATGTAAGTAAATATTGCACAAGCCCCCACCCCTTTTCCAAGGGGGTATTCACGCCTACGATACAGTCTTTTAATGAGTGGTACTCGTATCCAGTGCCGATCGCGACCCTGTGCGTATTATCCCTATAGTCCATCTCCACCACTATTCATGAAGGTCCGTTCCATGCAGGTGGAATCCCGCCATTTTCACCTTCAGGAGTCACTCTCTTTGTGGGAGTGACGATCTGATATGAGGACAGGGTTCGGATTGATGAAGGGGGCGGGATCCCGATTAATATATGGAAGGAGATCTCATCCCGGCGAGGAAGTCATCCTTCCTCCAGGGATGAAAGGGGATTCCAAGAGTAATACGCGGTACGTTTCACACGTCCCTGCGGAAAAATCAATATCGTGTGTGTGGACACTGCCTAAGTAGAGTGGGGGAGGAAAGTGGGGGCGGGGGCGTGCGTACATTGCCTTTCTCTCTCATGTTATAGTGTAAGGGATGGCTTGGAGAGTCATTGGTTCGGTGGTGTAGTGGCAGCACGTTTGACCGATAATTAGGAGGTCCCGGAGTCATTCCATGTCAAGTGGTCCAAAGGTGGTTGTTGCACCGACTGGGAGTTTGCTGTTAACTCTCATGTGTACTGTGGTTTATGAGAAAGGGATACATACGACATTTCAGCTGTCTGGGTCTAACAGTCTTTGTGAACTTTTGAAAGTTTGAGAGGGAAGGGTAAAATGACCCTTTAAGCAAAAGGCAATATCTCAGGAACTTCTTCAGCTAGAAATATGAATAAAAACTCATTTCACAGCGAGTAGACAGATATTTAACTTGAACTACGGCTCCTTCCTTGCCTTAATTGGATAAAGAACATTCTTAAGTGAAATGTAAGGTAAGGGAGTGAAATAAGGCCACGTCTCCTTGCTCTAATGCAGTTTGGAGGATTTAAATAATGAATTTACAGCCTTAATTAAGTCTTTGGGAGAGACTGACGAATTACAGGTTGCTGTCGATCGCCCTATGGCTCGCACGGACCCTCTCCTGTCTGTGAATCACCTCTACTTCATTCTTCTTCGGCCAAAATGTCTGGCAAATGCACTTTCCGCAGTTTCATGGTCCATGTTCCGTTAGCGTTCACCTTTCATTTAATGCTAAAAAATTTGCTTTCTTCATTCGTTTTCTTTTGCAAATTTGTAACTATGAAGATGGTTTTTGGTGTCGTGTTAATAACGATTGCCTTCAGTGGAAATTCGGAAAACGATTTGTTCACTTTCAATCTCTGATAGTCGGGAAAGTCGTGCGTTTCGAAACAATGTGGAAAATGTCTCATTCGATTTCCTCAAACCAAAACAAACTCCTTTTCAGTTTCAGCCATCTTTATATTTGAAATTTAATTTGAAGTTCCACTCCTGGAAATTTTCCCATCAAAGATGACTTCATATTCAGTTTGACGTTTCACGGTATATGCAGAAAATAATAAGTGAAAACCTGGAAGCTATGCAACACATCCAATCCAGTACAACTTCGAACCCAACGATAGATTCGAAGCTACCCACTCGTGAGGAATGATGTTCATTAGCTTTAATTGAGCACGAGAAAAACAATAATCCCAATGAATTTTCACTCTGACAGAAAAAATAATAATTCGCGTAAGTCACCAACATCGCGAAAGAAAAAAAAGACACAGTCTGCACAAGTTGAAAGGAACAAAAACTGTACAAGGAATCCAACGGTGAAAACCCTCGAATTGATGGTCATTGTTCTGTACCACCATATTGACTGCCACATTTTATTTCGCAAGCGAGCATTTTAAATTCCGTCAAAGGGGTGAGGAAAGTCCTAGCGTTCGCGCGTATACTAGCTTTCGGAAACCAGTCCGTTCACTCTCCAGCGTCCACAGCATGTGGCTCTCACTCCATTACTCCAAAAACACAGCATGAGCAGCCATCTGGTTAGACGGCAACATTACATATTCAATGCGGAACCATTCATCCCAAATGTTTTGCAGAATTATATCTGGAAAATCAGAGTTATTCTTGATGGTTGTTGTGGTCACTTGCTTAATACGTGGATCCATGATAACTTCCTTGAGTAATTTTCCGTTCGAAGGCTCAGAAGAATATTCGTGTAAAACTGGTTTCCAGCAGTCAAAAGTTGCAGATGCTTGCTCATGTGTCGCACCAAGTACAAACCAACCAACAGGTCCTGAAAGAACAGCTTGGGCGGAAGCAGCTATTCCGCTGGATGCTACTCCTGTAACTCCACCAGCAACCGCACTAGCCACTCCTCCGCCGAAAACTGAACCAAGTATTGTACCAGCAGATGCGCTAGCACCAATTGCACCAGCAAGTCCACTAGCAGTTCCTGGGCCAACCATTTGACGAAACAGACTTATACCTAAACCAATAGTCGCACCAGTAAGTGCACCGCTTGTAGCTCCGACTGTACAAGCTGAAGCCACAGTTCCTGCTGCTAAAATTGTCATTTCGTTTTATATTTTTCTGCAGGGGGGGGTTTCAACAATCTGATTTAAATTATTATAGATCACTCATCGGGGTTCATCTGAAATGCAATAGAAAGTAAAAAACATGAAAAAGGATTAATAAAAGTACAAGATTAGTAAATATAATCAAGAAAATTGAACACCAGAGAACATGTTTTTTTTTTAAATAATAAACTCAACGTTCTGCCTAAGCAAGAATGTCAATTAATTTTCTGTGGGACAGAAAAATGAACTTCACATATACCACCAACATCGCGAAAAACAAATAAAAATAATCATAATGTCTGTACAACTCTAACCCTTTAAGTCCAGAGTCTTCAAAGCTGTGCGTGCCCTATGAACGGAGCAATCACGAGTATACTTAGGCGTGGGATTTAAAGGGTTAAAGGAAGAACATACCAAAACAGTAAAACTGCCACGGTGAAAGCTCTGAATTAACGGTCATTTTTCTATACCACTATATTGCCTGCCAAATCTTATTTCGCCGAGAGGATTTTGAATTCCGTCAAAGGGGTGAGGAAAGTCCTAGCAGTCGGGCGTATACCAGTTTTCGGAAACCAGTCCGTTCACACTCCGGCGTCCACAGCATTTGGCTCTCACTCCATTACTCCAAAAACACAGCATGAGCAGCCATCTGATTAGATGGCAACATTACATATTCAATGCGGAACCATTCATCCCAAATGTTTTGCAGAAATATATCTGGAAAAGCAGAGTTGTTGCTGATGGTTGTTGTGGTCGCTTGCTTAATACGTGGATCCATGACAACTTCCTTGAGTAATTTTCCGTTCGAAGGCTCAGAAGAATATTCGTGTAAAACTGGTTTCCAGCAGTCAAAAGTTGCAGATACTTGCTTGTGTGTCGCACCAAGTAAAAGCCATCCTAATGGGCCCGTAACTGTACCACCGCCTACAAGACCCGCAGCTCCAGCGCTGGAGGATGTAACTGCCGCGGCGGATGCAGAACCAACAACTGCACCTGTTAATGCTCCACTAACTGCACTAGTTGCAACAGCTCCACCAATTGCACCTGCAGTCGCTCCTGCGCCAGCAGCTCCTGCCACAGCAGCTCCCGTTGACGCTGCAGCAGTGGTGCCAGCAACTGCCATTCCTACGCCAGTCGTTGCGCCAGCCGCTGCGCCAGTAGTTATGCCAGCCACAGGGGCAGCGGTTCCAGCAGTAGCAACAGTAGCAACCACAGCTGCGGTTAAAACGGCCATCTCTTGAAAAGTTTGATGTACGAAACCTAGAGGGAACTGATGAAAATTGAAAATGACTTTAAAGCTGAAAGTGATCAACTAATAGGCAGTTTATTGTCTACAATCCTATATGTTTATTTATTTATTTATTTATTCACCAAAGTTAACTTTACATAAATACTGCAATAATGCAATTTTTTTTGCATTTGCATACTCTACCTAATATTTTTCAAAACAAATCCGTTATACTGCAGTTGGATGGTCCCGAAGCCATTTTTCATTTCGTCACAGACACATAAGCCAATTTGGCAAGCCTAGTGTTTCAAGTCATTTCCCTTTGTATCATGGGAATGACAAAAATACTAATTACACATTCGGTAGAATAAGAGATGTTGAAGGTAATGTCATCCTGCTGGATATTTAAGAGATCTTTGCGTAATTTTCGTACGTACCCGGTAATGAATGAGAGTTTGTGATCTAGTATTACAATTCGATATACCAGAAACAATGGAGAAAAAATACATTATGCGATCGTCTATCATTAGCATTTAATTATGCCTTCATATCTCATAGAGCAAAAATTATCCAGTATTAAAACATGTAACTTTTTTGTTCCACCCTTCATTAGGGATTTATAATGTATGTCTTTCCCTTTTCCACAGAATGAAGCCACCCTGGTGGCATGTAAGACTAGCTAACATGTCGTTCCCAGAATACCAAGATCTCATCTCAAATTCCAAGAGATGAAAAATAAAAAATGTCAACTAACAAGTACCAACTTCAGCAGCAGGAGCATCTATTTTTGGGTTCCAGAGAAGATAAGGCTGAGTAAAACTTGAAATACAAAGAGAGCTTTCTAATGCTGAAGCAATTAAGTGATTTTCTTCGTGAAGTGGGGTAATTTGAATTTTAGTTTTACAGAAAATCCACATTTATAGATGGTGGGAAAACTGGTGCTCATGTGAAAGTGACTATTAAAGACTTTGGCAAAGAAGATATTGCAAGGTCACATATTTAGCAATATGTAGTGAATGGTGCCAATGGAACAAAGTATGACCAACATCATATTCCAGTTGAGGGACAATCATGCAACATGCACAAATACAGATATTTCACACAACCCCTCTTCATTTTTCTACAGGTGCTAATGCCTTCCTCGAGGACACACCTGATTCAAACTCAATTGATAATGTGACATCATCTCAAGCAGCCATTGCTTCATTGCGAGCTGGAAAGCCTCCATCGGCCCAGAAAGTAAGCGGACATCCAATGGGGACTGCTACTTTTAAATGCCCTGATGCCAAGCTTACTAACAATAAAACTAGAGCGGAACGTTTGATGAGGGTTCCTTATGATGATTTTGATGAAGAGAACTAGAGATGGGTTCTCCATGGGGAGGAACGTATTTAGGAGGATGACCCTAAAATTACTCCAGATGCTTATGATGCCAAATGTCTTCTCATGAAATATAATACATTTCAGCGGTTTCTTTTTACACCAGAAGCATTCATTGCATTAAAAACCAACTTGAAATTAGTAAAGGAATTCCACAACAAACGCCCAATTTGCTGTAACATATATGGTGAAGGTGATGGCCAGCCTTGACTGGGATGTGATGGGTGCCAAAGAGGGTTTCATCTGAATTGCGCGAAAATCAGGTAAGTTCTCAAGGAAATATGATTTTGCAAATCATGTGCATAGCAATTATGATTTTCAATCTAGAAGGTGTACTGAATGTGGTCATGTTAGACTCTTGGAATATGGTAGGTCTAATAGACATTAAGTCTGTACTGCTGCGACTCCTGCAGGTCATTATCCTGTTGTCAGCTTTGGATCAGGAAATTAGCGCATGTATCTCACTTTTTTGTTTACCGTTCAGGCTGTTGTATATATGTTGACTTTTAATTGAATTTTTTTTTCTCGTCCCTGAAGTTTTGGATGAGAGAATTAAGCACAAACTGAATCACTATCCTGAGTCATTTTGCTGGTCATCCGCAAATTTTATTGGAACACGAAGTTTGATACACATGTAACTGCAAATGTAGACAGTGATGCTTTCCTTTCAGAAATACTGATTCAATGTGATGAAACCTTGAGCAGCAAATGTTCCATGAAAATGGAATCTACTCATCTACTAACCGCATGCGAACTTGATAGGAAATTGACGTTGACAAAGATTGAACGGTATGCTAACGTTGGATGACGTGTCCAATGAAACTATAGTCAGCAAATAAACGCTACCACGAAGCGCACCCATGATCACCTCGACTTTCATTATATTTGCGTTCATTTCTCTCACGATCATGCGCTTGCCGTTGAAAAGGCCGTTCCCAATCGAGAGATTCCGCAAAAGCATTTCAATAGCTCCAATCTTAAGGTTTAGGGCAAGCAGAGGGAGGGAAGGAGAGCCGGAGGATTGAGTGTGCTGAGTAATTCAAACAGAAAGTTGACATGTAGATCGGCATCATCATCACCACGATCGTTCATCACAGTGTCGACACTGATAAATCCGAATTTCGCCTTCCAATAGAGACAACACGTCATCGCTGACCAAATGTGATTCCTCATTCTTTGGACATAAAATGTCGCGTTTCCTGCTCGTTTCGGCATGCCGTTTTGCAGACACTATGCCGCTGTCCAAATAGTTCGTTTACCAGATTATCAGAGATACAATTGTCTGGTAAACGCACGGAGAGCTCAGATCGACCGCCCAGTGCTCGAATAAGTGTATCACTGACCCATCAAGCAATCATTGAGCAAAACGAATTTTGTTTGCAGCCGCACGCACCTTTTCTGTCAAAAGAATCGTTCGGTGCAATGGCCACAACGGACTCATTTAGACGCAAGTCTAGACGATGACCGTGAGATGCTTTGCGGACGACTGGCAACACTTAGCGAAAGTCTCCACCCAGCATAAATACTTTGTTACGGAATGGATGATCATCGTCCATCAAGTCCCTTAACGCCGGTTCGATCATCGCCAGCGCTTCGGCGGGCGCCATTGGCGCTTCACCCCAAATGATGACGTCGGTAGCACGAATTGTCGCCTGATTTTAGCACGATAAACGACACCCTTTATGTGTGAGCAGATTCAACAGCAAGTTGAATGCCGTGTTGCACGTCATGCCACCTGACAGCAGATTTGCAGCAATACAGTTCATGCAACTCTTAAAAATGGTTGCCTTCTTCCACGTAATATGTGAATGAGCGTGGTGTACAGAAATGTTTTGCTGAAGCCAACTGGTCCGTCGATGAAGAAACATCGATGCACTTCCCGTTCCGAATTTTCACGCGTCGCCGCATCGAGAACACAGTCGGCAGCCTCACGCTGGCGCTCACTCTATCAAGCCATCATTTCTGCACCACGATTGCCGTCAGAGTATGTGCTGATGACGACAAGATTCAACCGCTGAGTTATGCCGTGCTCCACGCAAGAGGAACCCTCATTCTACAGCAGCAGCTCTATTTCGATCAGAGCTAGGGCCGTAGCTGTATCCTGATCCTCTTCCTGGCGAGCAAAATCGTCAGACATGCGCCGATCGAAATCATTCCATAATTGCAGAGGATCAACGGGATGGCAGTGAATGAGTATTAGCATAAAGAGAGTGCGCAATGTGCCCGGCATCGTGTATGACGCACCCTCTTCCGTGAAGCGATTCGTCCATGATTTGATAGGCCTATCGGCTACCCGAATGAACAACGCAACGCACTCAGCCTTTGACCCTAAGATGGAATACTTGCAGGCCATCGGCTATTCCAATCATGAATCGCCTTAGCTTATTTTGATACTAGCGAATTTGTTCGCCCTTTGGGAAAATAAACTCCCTGCGGTCGAGCCTTCGGAGCTCCATTACCTTGGATAATGACTAATTAATATATTATTTGCGAAATGGCAAGCACTTATGCCATAAGGGACGAAGTTCTAGATTTTTATCAAAATCATTACTTCATGATTTCTAGCGTGCCTAACTTGAAATCGAAATTCGAAACTCGATACTCGTAACTCGAAAAAAATTCCCCCAGGGGATGTATCGGGATTTAACATTTTTCTTTAACTCCTTGTCTCAGAAGTCACATTCTTGCAAAGTTTCAACTTTCCATGTTCTTCAGTTTAACTGATGCAAAACATTATTTGAAAACATCTCCCTTTGACATGTGTTTTTTGTTGTTGTGGCATTTTGAGTTAGTGTGGAAAGATGAAACTTGGTACATAACTACTTTTTTTACACTTTTTTAGAGTACCATTTTCCTAAATATTTTTTCCTAAGAAACAGAGACAGAAAATTTAAAATTCCCAAATCAATACCTATTTGATGGCTGAGTACAGGAAAAATCCTAATTTTGAAATATGTACCCTCAGCGTAGATTATAGGAGGGAAGTATTTCAAAATGTATTCTCCACCCGTACAAAATGGAACATATGAAAAGATTTTATGTTAAGCACACTAGATTTCATAGAAGTAATGATTTGATAAAAATCAAGACTTTCCTCCCCATATGTCACGTATTTTAATTGGACGTACTTTAAATACGTGTTTGCTATTTCACAACGAATGAATGAATTAATCACTATTCAAGGTAATGGACCGCCTAATGCGCGACCATAGCGAGTTTTTTTGCCTGAAGGGCAAACAAACTCGCTAGCAATGCTAATAAAATGTGTTAGCAGTTTGAGACTGTCCAAAGAATCATCATTTCGGCTTCAGGTACCTTCTGCAAGCAGGTATTGCGAGTGAAATAACTGCTGGTTCGGGTTTTAAATTATAAGGGAACTTCTCACCTGGAAATCGTTAAGATGATTAGAAGTACCTTTGAGAATATTAAGCTGGAATACGAAACACAATGAAAAAGTATCTTATTGGCGTTGTTAGGTAGCTTATGCCTTCTATCCGGATACGAGTCACAAAATACCTGGTGAATGTGGGTGATCGAGAGGAATGGTGGTTGAAATGGCCGAGCTGCTTCTTTTATATTTGCTCCTGAGCTTATCACTTCCTTTACCAAGTCATAGAATCTGCTGCCATGTTACATCCGGGCATATTTTTTTCCAAATGTCGTGGGATATGTTTATCTCCATTAAAACATTCCTACCTGAAAAAAATCCAGTACATTCCTTCCGGGGGAAGTAATTCATCAGTATACTTGTTCTCCCTCAGGATATTTTTCCTCTTTCCCTCTTGGGTTTTGATGGCCTACAGTTTGTTTCCACTCGCCCTACCATTTTCGATATATATGGCGAAGTGACGAACATATATGTTTCTATTTTATTTAGGCATTATTTGATACCCTGATGTTATTCCCCAAAATGTTAAGGTATTCTTCTATATCATCTGATCTAACCTCATGGAAAAAGAGAAACGTATCAGCTGTTCAAATTGCCTGTGATGAAATACCTATTGGGAACGAAATATCCCCCTTATTGCCATGAATGTTGCCACACATGAGCAAATATGCGGAGATCTATGTCTCTTATGCAATCGAAAGGACAACGGAATGTGACTTACCCACGTATCTGCTTCTTCATTCAATCTGCCAAATTGTGTTTTCTTTCATTGCCAAAAAAAGAGGAAAACAAGGACAAGATAGTTGGGACTGGGGAAAATGAAGAATTGATTGAATTTTGTCGCGGTTTTGGTGGCAATCGTTTCCAGATGTGTATTACCTCTTGATAAGTCAATGGTACTTATTGATGAATGGGAATCTCTTAGGATTTCGAACAAAGCCATTGGATTTGATTTCGAAGTATGAGGAGACAATTCCTCCTAACTTGTATTCGGGGAATGGAAGTGTCAAAGTCATCGAATCTCTAATATACTGTACATTGGCGATCGTGACTGACTGAGTGACTGACGCTAATTCAGTCGCTAATGCTTAGAATGTTCCAGAGACGTTATAAATCTGAAACTTGCTACACAAGTATATTTTGAGATGCAGAGTTCCAAAAAAAATCCGACTTTGGAGATACATGCCCTGGGGGGAATCAACACGGGAGATGTTTTCAAGCATATACAGGGTGGGCCGGAAGTAAGGAAACACGTTTGAACTCTAACAAAACTTTTATGGAAAAGCCATCGAATTAAACAGTGGTACACACAAAAACACACTGTATATTTGGTTCAGACATAAGAGACATGTAAAGCTAAATCTTAACATGCACGTGCCAAAAGAGACACTGAGTCCAGGAAAAATGTCGACTTTCAGAGGCATACCCTGGGGGCATATTTTGTTGGGGTGACGTTTTCAAATATTTAGCTAGTGAAAAGCGCTGAGGCAGAAAGGTGAAACTTTCCTTACGCATAACTGGCATAATGTTGGTTTCAGGAAAGATTCAGTTTTTATGGCACAGCTCCTTCAGGGCATAGTTTTTGGGTGGGTAGATTTTTCAAAATATTTATTTTTCACAAGTAAAATGGTCAAATGTATGAGGTTGAAACTTCGTGAATATGTAGTAGTAGCATATGTGACTGACAATAAGGAGGTCAGGGATCAATTCCTGCCCATGCCTTGGCTTTTTTTTGGCTTTTTTTGCCTTCCATGTCCCATTACTCATTCCCCCACCATAACATAATTTTTGCTTGAGTAAAACGGAGAGACATGGAAGGCTGAAACTTGGCATGGACGTGCTTGTCGTGACGATGAATTCAGGAAAAATGCAAAATTTTATAGCTATACCATAAGGGATTTTTTTGGAGACCGACGTTTTCAAGTATTTATTTATGTCCTGGCGTATTGAGCTAGTGTGGAAAGATGAATCTTGGTACATAACTACCTATTGGGATGCTGCAGAAAACTTCAGACTTTAGAAGTAAATGCCCTGGGGGCACAAATTTCAAAGGGAGATGCTTTCAACTAATTTTTTTGCTTCAGTTAAACTGATAAACATGGAAAGCTGAAATATATGGCAAGTATGTGACTACTGAGACAAAGAGTTAAATAAAAATGTTAAGTCACGATGCATCCCCAGGGGGGAACTTTTTCGAGGGGCGATGTTTTGAAAAAAAAATGTTGTGGAGAATTGAACAGAAATGGAAAGGTGAAACTTGGCATACGTATAATTAACACGATATTATTATTATTGAGTTGAATGAGTATTCGGCTTTCATAGGGCATCCCCTCTGGGCATAGCTTTTGGGTGGGTCGGCTTTTCCAAGCATGTTATTTCACCAGCGAAAAGGGCAAACGTATAATGTTGAAACTGTGGGCATGTAGTTCACCGGGCAGAAATAGAAAAGCAGTTGGTGCACGCATCACTGACGTGATGCTGATTTAAGAAAAATTAAACTTTTTTCATACGTCTCCTCAGAACATTGCTTTTGGGTGGGTCGCTTTTCCAAATGCTTTTTTCTGCCAGCAAAAAGGGGAAACGTATAAGGCTGAAACTGGGTGGCATGAAGTTCCCTGAGTCTACATTTCAAAAGAAAAAAATTGTCGTTTAAACCCATTAGGACATTTTTTTCAGTCCCATTTTCCTGATTTTTTTTTGATCCAACGAAACAGAGACAGAAAATTTCATCTTCCCTCACGTGTACCTGTTTGATGGCTGAGTAGAGGGAAAATCCTAATTTTGAAATATTTCTTCTTAGCGTAGATTATTGGAGGGAAGTATTTTAAAATGTACTCTCCACCCTTACAAAAAGGGACACAAGAAAAGATTTCAAGTTAGGCACGCATAGAATCATAGAGGTAACTATTTTGCTAAAAATCAAGACTTTCGACCCCATATGTCACGTATTTCAATGGGGACGTACTTTAAATACGTTTTCCCATTTCGCAAAAAACCAATGAATTAGACACTATCCAAGGTAATAGAGCGCCGAAGGCGCGACTATAGCGAGTTTGTTTGCCCGAAGGGCAAACAAACTCGCTAGTCTAATATACATAGACGATTGTGACTGACTGACTTTCGCTAATTCTAACCATGTCCTAGAAGGGTTAGAAATCTGAATCTTGTTGGTACGCATGTACCTTTTGGGATGTGTCACATATTGGATAGGAGATGACTCCTAATCAATACACGACTGTGGGAATTGGGTAACCCCGGTTCGGTACAGCAAATTCAGGAAAGAAAATCTTCAATCGAAATTTCAAAATAATTGCACATTAATATTAATATTCAAAGGTTTAAAATAAAAGGATGATGAAGTAAAATATTAGAGGGACAAAAGACACAACACCAGAAACACCAGAAAAACGTCTCACAGACAAATCTCCATTTGAGCCCCGCCCCACCCCACAAGCTGCTCCTCGCTCTTGCTCCCGCTATACTTCCCTCTCTCTCTAAGTCCTCTAGAATCCCCCCTGACCTCCTTCGACTCCTCCTTTTCCCCCGGGTCTTCCCGGATGAAGCCGATAAGGTTTTCCGTTCCAGATGATTAGTCTGGATGTCTCATCCTGGTGCATTATCGGTCAACAAGGTCAGGATATCCGTCTCCGGAGAAGGGCTGCCATTCCAGATTATTAATCAGGGCGTTTCGCCCTTGGACAATATCGGTCATGAGTGGTGTGCTGTTCAGGATATCCGTTCCCGGAGAAGAGCTGCTTTTATCTTTCTATGTCATCCTGCGTCTTGTATCGGGTCCCTAGGTACGACCTTCTTAATGAGCCTTTTAATATGTTTCATCACTCGGCCACACTGCACAGCAAAGGGACCCCATCGGGTACCTTTTGCTGTCATAAAATCCTGAAGGGTGGTCGATAGATAAGTTATCTCTAGACATAGACCATGATACACAAATTTGGAACATGAGAATCAAGCTTGATAGAATGGGTGTTTTCGTCCTTTCTCCTCTGCTTCCATTGCCAGGGCTCCTTTGTGCTCCATGCGTTGATGTCACTCCAAAGTCACTAAAATGACAAGACTGTCGTGTCTCTGTTCATGCGTCTGATAAGCGAACTTCGTCTCGGGCGTGAATAAGGGATAAGGAGTCCCAAGGGAAAACCACAACCGATACTCATGCCAACGGGGAAAATACATGCATAGCCCAGCATAAACATGATAGGGTATGGAACAGGACCCCATTACAAAATGAAACAGAATTCACACTCAAAATAAAGAACAGGGAAATTCACACTCAAAATAAGGAACACGGAAAACAAGCAACAACATATGACATATATATGAATGATGAACTCAATTGGCCTTTCAGCTGATCAGGGCCTCCCACATGTAATACTGATTCCCATGATATAACAAAATAAAAGAAAAGAAGAAAGAAAAATCATCAAAGCAAAACAACTACAATAAATAAAACAAACAAGCAAATGGGATATATAGCAATACTTCACCATCAGGTATTGATAATGTCTGTACATCGGAATCCATTATACTTTCACTCATCTTCTGGTATCACCTGCAACTCCATCTCTTCCCCTTCTGAATTTATTTGGGGTATGGGAGTTGGACGTCGTTTAGGGACGAGAGTATTACGCCCTTGTCCCTGAATGACGCTGGGGATTATTTGAGACATGTACAAGGACTTCTTAGCGCGACACCGGTGTAAGAGCCAAACTACACCAGTCACCATACAAATTGCAAGAATGAGGGACATTGGGGCAGGTATAGATTTCGGGTTCCACCAATCCTGCCACATGGGCTTAGCGCTCTGCCCTTCTTTTTCAATTTCCACTAATTTTGACTGTACAAGAGGAACACCAACAGGTTGCAGCTTTCGTTGTTCAATTTTATTCAAGTTTTTCAAAATACTACTGAAATGGGTGTTGTTCTTTGCTTCTTGGAGAATTGTAATTTGTGAATCATTCAACATTTTGAAAATGTTTGGAATTTCCTAATCAATATGTTGTATGCTTATTGTGTCTAAACGTCCTATATAGCTTGAAGGTAACAAGTAACCTGGAGCATGAGCACTACAAGGGGCTGGGATAGACAGTAAACCAGAGAATTTCAGCTCGTTTTCCTGGGTCTTGTAGGTTTTGCGACCTTGATCCATGGTGGGACATTGTACAGTTAACCGTAGAGGGTAGGGGGAAATGTAGAACCAATTCCCTTTCTTATTCAGGCGGGAAAACTGGGGCTGGACATGATGCAATAGTTGATTTTCACAAGACTTTGGGTTGGGATTATCGACGAAAAGTTCATACGCGCATGACGTTGCCGGACGGACTCGAATGGCTGTTTTAGGGTGACATACCACAAAAGGGCCGGAAAGACACTGGGAGAGGTCATCAACGTTTAATTCTATAAAACTCTGACGATCGCTGCTAATAGCTAAAAATCTGTCATGGGATTTCTGATCACAGCTAAGGGGGGTACCTTCAATCCTTGCTGGTACTGGAACAATTTGGAATAAGTCGTAACTTCGATCAAAGGTCTTGAGGGGTATAGTCACGAACATTCTCAGTCGATTATTCATGGCAATGGTTTTAACGTCTGCCCAATGGTAGTACATAAAGGTGGAATCCGGGCTTAGGGGTACCGCAAGTGTCAAATCTCCTGGGAGTTTCAGAGTGATATTCTGGAGGATCTGAAAAAGTTAATTTGGGTTTATGAAATAAGGGCTTAATCTCCTTTCAGCTGTCGTCTCCAATGCTTGTAGCAGATAGGTGATCTCATTTTGTAGCTCTAATAATGCCACGTTGACACGACGGAGAGAAATTTGATGTGTTCAGTCGATACTAAGGATCTCCAAATTGACCAAGATGTATTATTTATTTGCTTCTTTAAGGCATGTGTCTCACCAGTGAGGTTTTTCATAATCTCGACTATCAATTTGATGTCCTCACGGTTCTTCTTGACATTATCTGCGGAAATATTGAGAACACTAGCCTGCTCTTTTATCAGATGCAATAGGTCGTTTCCATCGATATGGAGTTTATCAATTCTTTCACTCAGCTTTTCCAGATCTGTATCAGTGGCAACTCCGAACAACCAATTTAGAACTTTCCCTCCCAAGTCAATGACGCCTCTTCTACTTTTAGGAGTCCATCCCTGGGTTTCCCACGGCTTCTGTCGAGGATTGTCGCGAATTTCATGTATGGCACTAACCTGTTGTAACTGGAAGACATACTCCAGTAGTTTTCCAGCTCTCGACTTTAAATGTGTTGTTCCTAGAGAGAATAATGTAATTTTGGGTCAGGGAACCTTCTCCCTCCATCCATCCCTATTAACTGGGGAGTCAGCATTTGAAATTGGATATGGGATGACCGTAAATTGTAACCATTCTATGAACTTTTCCATCTCATCTATGACGGTCTGGGCGGCCCATTGATAAGCCCTGAATGAGAAATCTAAAGAGAGAATCCAAGTATCGCAGGATAGGAGTATGTCCCCTCTTCTCAAGAAGAGTGCTCCTTCCCGTCTCTGGATTTCATGGATGTTTTCTTCATCCCATGAGGAAGCACTCAATGTTGGCCCAAGGGACAAAGTTGACCACATCACACATAAATAGACAATTATGCATTGCATCTGGAACCGAATATTATTGAATGTAGAAGGAGTGCTAGGTGACTTCTATAACCTTGGATTAATGTAAAAAGTAAGCCTTTCATCCCATACTAATTTCCAAACTTGTGTTACATATTCATTTGGACAAAACATTGACAAGTAACAGTAATTTATCTATCATAGAGGGGTTATCGTGATCGGCTGTTTCCATTTGGATACCGGATATGTTATCTCTTGAACACGCTGTAGACGGTTGATCCGTTCCTGGGGTTTCAACATCAAGAGCAAAGGCCACCTTTTTAGTGGTTTTGGCCTTGGCTCTTTCAAGGGGCAGAATCCAATCTACTTTCGGGACAGATCCTTTGCTCCTTAGCGCCCAAGTCTTTTTCAGAGGAGTCTTTTTAGTCAGTCTTTCTCCTTCTTTGGCCTGTTCTTTTGCCTTCTCTATGTCTCCCTCCACTTCACTTTCTACCTCGTTTACTAAGGAGGCATCTTCCTTTTTGTCTGTTCCCTTTTCTACTTGTTCAGAGTATTCCGAGGGGGTTGGATGAGGAAAAAGAGGTGCATCGAGACTTTCATCAGGGTCAGCTTCAAGCTGCTCCCAAACTTCTCTCTCTTCTACTGTTTGGTATGGGAATGTCTCAGAGTAGTACCTTTTTTATTCTGTTTGTGTGAACTACGATAGCCTGAGTTGCTCCTACCCTAGAGATTTTGAAGGTCACTGGACCCAACTTCTCAAGAATGCGGTAAGGTCCCGTCCAGAATCTAGCCAATTTAGCCGTTCTACCTTCTTTTACTCGCGGTACATGCAATAGTACTAGATCTCCTACTTGTAGGTCAGACTCATCCGTCCTCCTGTCATAATATCGCTTTTGTCTCATCCCACTCTCTGTCAATTTTTCTTTGGCCCTGGTATAAGCCCGATGCAACCTGGCAGCCATTTCCGATCTATTGTTGGTGTGAGTATCATATTTACCGCGTTGCGGCCTGACGATATCATCAAAGGGGAGACTTGGATCCCTCCCATACAACAGATAAAAGGGGGTTTCTCTTGTAGCCTCATGAGGTGCTGTTCTGTATGCGAAAAGGACAAAAGGAAGGAATTGGTCCGAATCATATTGAGTTCCATCCTCAACATAATGAGAGATCATTTCCATTAATGTTTTGTTGAACCTTTCCACTACTCCATTGGTTGATGGGTGATAAGGGGTTGTGTTCAGGTTGGTTATTCCCAAAAATTCATATATGGATTTCATCAATTTAGACAGGAAATTGGTTCCTCTGTCTGTCAGAAGTTTCTCAGGAACTCCATGAACTCAATTTCATTGACAAAGACTTTCGCGATGGTATCTGCTTTCTGATCATGTAAAGGAAATCATTCTACATATCTGGTAAGATAATCAGTGAAGACCAACATATATTTGTTGCCTTCGTAAGACAGGGGTAGAGGACCAAATATGTCCATTGCAACAAGTTCAAATGGGCGTTTGGCCACGCGAAAGAGCTGAAGAGGAACTGGCTTTCGGCCTGGAGGTGTTTTCTTCTCTTGGCACGATTTGTAATTTCTTATAATCCGAAGGACATCCTGACTCATTTTTGGCCAAAAGAACTGCGTTTTAATTCTTCCCAATGTTTTAAGTATTCCCGAATGTCCTGCCAATGGTGGCTCATGATTCAAACGAACAATGTTCAAACGAACAAACCATGGTTTTGGGGATTACTATTTGTTCTACAGCTCGTCCGCTTGGCAAAATGCCTCTTTTGAAAAGAAGTTCCTCATTTAGTACAAAATCTCCACAAGTCCAGTTTTCCTTCTCCATCTGCTCTATCAATGGTCCCCAATTTGGGTCAGACCTCTGCTCAGACTTGATTCGTTGTCGGTCATAGTAAGGCTGGTACTCTATTCCACTTCCTCCTCCGTCTCAATTACATTGATGTAGCTTGCCTCGTCCCTATCAAATGATTGTACAGTTCCTGAAATTTTTATTCGCGAAAGGGCATCCACGTTGGAGTGCTTTCACCCAGGACGGTGTATTACTTTGTACTGGTAATCCTGGAGAAGTAGCGACCATCTGGCTAATTGAGAACTCGGATCTCTCAAGTTCATGAGCCATCTTAGAGGAGCATGGTCAGTGACCAATAGAAATCTTCTCCCATAAACATAGCACCGAAATGTTTTTAGGGCTTGTACCACGGCTAATAGCTCCTTATGAATGGTGGAGTATTTACGCTCAGCATCATTGAGCTGGCGACTCTGGTAAGATATAGGTAACTCTTGACCATTGTGATTCTGACAAAGAACGCTACCTATCGCTTCATTGGAAGCGTCGGTCGCAATAATAAAGGGTTTACCGAAAGCAAGAAACTGCAAAATCGGCTCATGGAGCAGAGCCAATTTTAAGCTGTCAAAGGCTTGTTGCGCCTCTTCTGTCCACATAAATTGGACGTATTTCTTGGTGAGTTGAGTGAGTGGACGCGCTCGCGCTGCGAAATTTGGAATAAAACGCCTATAGAATCCTGCCAGTCCTATAAACGCTCGTACACCTCCCACATTCTGAGGGGAAGGATATTCTTCGACTGCCTTCACCTTTCCTGGATCAGGACGAAAACCTTGGTCACTGATAATATGACCCAAGAATTTTAGTTCCTTACGCAGAAAGTTGCACTTCTGCGGTTTTAGCCTTAATTTGCTCTCCCTCAACTTCTGAAGAACTGTCGTTAGCCTGGCCACGTGTTCCTGAAAAGTTTTACTTAAGATGATGACGTCATCCAAGTAGACCAGACACGTTTCGTACATTAGGCCAGAAAGCACTAAGTCCATCAATCTCTGAAAAGTGCTTGGGGCACCTACCATGCCAAAAGGCATGCGTAGCCCTCATATTTCCCATTTGGTAGTATGCAAGCTGACTTTTGTATGGCATCAGATGCTAAAGGTATTTGCCAGTAGCCCGACGCCAAATCCATGGAACTGAAAAACTTTGCTACCCCCAATGCGTCGATGGTCTCGCTAATCAGTGGGAGAGGATATGGGTCTGGTCTTGTGATTTGATTTAGCGCCCGATAATCGCAACATATTCGTAGTGATCCATCGGGTTTATCTACCATAACTACTGGGGCAGCCCATGGGCTAGTACTTGGACGGAAAACACCGTCAGCCAACATCTCCTGGATGTTCTTTATCAACGCATTCCTACGTGCTTCAGGCACACGGTACGGCCTCTTCGCAACCGGGACGTGATCTCCTGTATTTACCTGATGTTGGATTAAGTCGGTATGTCCCAACTTACGTCCAGGTAATTGAAAAACGTCCTGATATTCATACAGCAATTCCATGAACTGGCCACGCGCAGAAACCGGAATGTGCGAAAGTTCAAAATGAGTTTCGAATTCTTCTCTTGAGAACTCATCCGAAACTCCCCCAATACTTCCTCCTATGCCCTCTTTTTTGGGTAGGGGTTGAAAACTTCGCAATGTCTTTCCTTTTGGAAGATGAACTGGGGCTTTTCCTATATTGAGGACTTTCACAGGGATCACTCCGTTTCTGGCGATGGCTAGAACTGCCGCGATCAGTATACCTTCTATGCCGGAGTTAAAAGGTGAAAAAATGACCTCTTGGCTCTCCTCTGATCGGACCACCACATCCACAAGAACTTCGGCCCGTGGGGGAATCAAAACCCTCTCCCCCAACCTAGTTAGGTCCCTCTTCTTTGCGGCTGCTTTCCCCGCATTCTCGTGAACTTTTACTTTTTGAAACGCGTCCTTTCCTTGTTCCCTAATTCCTCTAGGAAATCCTGCTTTTTAATCTTTTGATTGCACCTTAGAACTATTTTTCTTCCTTACTTTTGGAATGGCTCCTGATT
Source organism: Darwinula stevensoni (assembly GCA_905338385.1). Lineage (NCBI taxonomy): Eukaryota > Metazoa > Arthropoda > Ostracoda > Podocopida > Darwinulidae > Darwinula > Darwinula stevensoni. The sequence continues at coordinate 22,571 of CAJPEV010001949.1, forward strand.
TCCCAGCTATCGGGGCTGACTTTTCAGAAATGGATGTCAGTGGGTTGGACTCTATCACTTTGTCGGCAGGGACATGACCCTGACATGTTCCTGCCAGATTCGGTGATGGCCTATCAAAGTAACATTGGTATGGACTGGATTCCCTGAAGGGACAGATTCTGCTGCCCCAGAGGTTCCTCAGGGGTTTGAGCCTTTTAATATGTTTCATCTGCATATATCTGGAGATCTGTGGGAAAGAAAAATAAATAGTTAAAATTGTATTCTTTAAATCGATTCTTCCACGTGTACGGCCATTTTCGTCAAAATCCGAGATGGTCGAGCTTTCTCGCTGGTCGATTTGGTGTGGAATTGGTCTGAAACAAAAATATTCATTTGGAAATATCGCTCCCAGAAATATGTTGCCCCAGGGCATCAACCTCATAAGTCTGATTTTTTCTGAAGTCTACATCACAAAAGGTATTTATGTACGAAGTTTCTGTTTTTTTTCTCTATAAAACATGGTTAGAATTAGCGTCAGTCAGTCCCGATTGTCTATATGTCAGTTTTTGATTCATAAATTTAATAAATTGAAAGTGACATGCATTTTAAATCGTCAGCTAATTCATAGGCATCCTGCGTTTTTGTGCATCACATTTCCGGGAAATATTTTCCAAGGTTATCGATGATTTGTGGGTACTACTTGTCATTTTACGTACTGGAGTACCCAGAGTAGAGTCCAGGATTTCATAGGAAACATTCACTATTCTCTTCCCCTTTCCGTACTTATAGTCTTAAAACGACTTCAAATTCCTATCTTATCTTCTGACCTGAAATTAATGCACAAAACGATAGGAAATGCGCCTTATGCGTGGAACAGTTACATTTCATGACTGCAATTTAAATGACTATCGTTTTTTATTCAAGCAACTTAGATTCTTGACACTTTTTGGAATCAAATTTTGGAGCGTTTTCAATTGTATGCAAAAAAATTACAAAGGAAGAATCTCCCCAGTTGATTTCATAAGGTATGGAATAGAATACCTTTTTTTTTTTTACCTCACCATAGATGACGCCAATGAGAAATTTCAAATATTTATTTTATCGGTCCCCAATGCGTTAAAAGGAGAGAGTAGAGAAATGCAGAGAAATGCATTTATGCTGAGAAATTTATACTAAGAAACGTGTAATGATAGTTGCCATTTTCTCTCACATATCACAGTAATGATAACAGTGGTGGAACGGTGTTCAATAGTGTTCCATGTGTCCAGGAAACACTAATCGGATAAGTAAACCTTGTTTTTGTTTGTCCGCATCCTGTCATGAATCATCATGTTGACATACAGATAACTGAAGAAGATTTAGGAACGTGGAAGCGTACATATGCAACATGTTGAAATATACAGTACACTAATGAAAAAAACTCCGTCTCCCTCAGCTAAGAAATGAAACATTAGATAGGAAAAATGAGGTATGCTTGTTGCAATTAAAATCCACGCTGATTGCATACATGGCATGACCAAAAGGGTATTTTCCGATTTTTCATCTAAGCTTTATATATAAATGCCTACACAATAGAGAACTGCCACCCAGATCATGCGTTATCTGTCCTCAGCAAACTCTTAGAAATGGCATTTTCGCCTGAGACCGGTTCAAATTGTTCCCTAACAATTCCTAAGAGAAATATGAGGGCTAGATAACTATGATAATATGAACTAGTTTTTATGAATTTCATATCCATGAAATGCCTGCTGAGAATGGTTTCGCTTTCATTTAATACGCCATTCACATCGGCATTTCCAAAAATTCCCTGATATTCATATTGATCTTCACTTTTTTATTTTCTATTTTTTCAATCACGTCTGGGGTCAGTTTACATAGCAACTGAGCATTCCGCCCGCGTCAGGGTGTCAGTTCACCCCCCCCCCCCCCAACCACCCTCATGGATAACGACCTATATTAGACAGAGCTGTTTCTCTTGGAGGCGTTGCCAGAGTTGCTGGGCATCCTCGCAATTTCATGACTATGACTACTTTACAGTATGCGATACATTTCTATGCAGGTATATCGTGACTCACCGGTGATACCAGCGAAAAAGGGGGGCGGTGTGAAAGGCAGTGACTTCAGCAAAGAACTCCCTGAAAAAAAAGAAGAAAGAGCGAGTCTTGTGGGGGCGTGGAGGTAGGTGTGCATGATATTGCACTTCTTTTATTTAAAGTATAAGATTCATATCTACAGAAGTGACTGCTAAATATGTCCAATATATTCACGGCCACTGGGTGATTGTGAACATCGGCTGAGCTGAACAGAGGTCACCCCCAGGAGTCATCACAAATACACTACACAAAATCCATAAAAACTTGAGAGTGACCACCTCAGGAATTAACAGAATGGGGTCCCGGTAGTATTCCATGCTACCTAGAGGCTTTCTTTAAATTACACTTAGTCGAGACGGCTAGAAGAACTCTAGATAGGCCTGACGTTTCTCGTCCGCATGAGCACTGCGGTCCACCTTGACTGCCTGCAGTCAGCCTGGAAATACCCCCGTAAAGAAGCCGACTATTCTTCAATGTTCACACTTAAGCTCGCCACTTGAATTTCAGAATAATCTACTTTAAGTCAATACATATCATTTAAAAATTGAATGATAATCGTAAACTGTCTATACCTATCCGGATCTATACACACTTCGACCATTTTTAACCTCCAAATGTGCCACTTGGGCTCATGTAAACGCATCGGTTTTAGGTAGTGCTTCGTTTCTGGTTATATTTTTGATAAGCGCTCCTTTTATTCTCTCATCTATTATCATTTACTTGTAAGATTAGATGTTTCCTTTGTAGTATATGAACTCTTAAAATTTTAGGTTAGTTCAACAGGAGCACACGGGTATTGAAATATAAACTTATAATTATATGCCGAGGGACAAAACTGTCTCGCGCACGTGCTGTCATGTGCGGAACACGACGAAATATTTAGAGAATGACGAATTTGCATAGACTAAGGTTGAGCGGATGATATATTGTGTTCCTCACGTACTAAGATGAGTTTGTGGCTTATAGCGTAGAAGCCGTCATCCTCAAGGGCTGTCTTCATACTTCTTCAGTGACATTATTGCATTAATTATCATGCGTCCACTTTCTGACGACACCTTGCGAAACAGTCACGCAGGCCGCCAACAAGCTCAGGCATGACGTGAGTGTCGAAGTTCGCGTCAAGACCATTCGCCGCGCCCTCCACGAAGCCGGTATAGGTGCTGCAGACAATGAGGATAAGCCAAAATTCTCGCCAGCAAATATCATGGCCCGCCTGGAATTCGGCAGAAGCCACATGGATTGGACGACAGGACTTTCTTTTTCAGCACAGTCCTATATTTTCGTTAGACTCTAAACCTCCTGCTCATATTTACTGAAATGTTTGAAGTATTTTAACTTATTGACACTAGCATTTTTGCACATGTGACAGCCATATTACACTTTGTGACCGCCATGTCACACTTTGATGGAACACGACTCCATTCTGAAGTTTCATTATTTTGAAATGCATATGCATGCATTTAAGAATACCGAATAATAATTTATTGTGTTGGGAAATCCATGAACTGTTTAATACTGATAATGAATTACTTAACGCAAGTATAACCTAGAAATAGCGTTATTTTAAAGTTAAATATGAGATATGGTCAGGCTGTTTTTTTTTAAATCGGGATTCCCATCGCTGTAATATCAATCGCATCTTTAACTTCCAAAGTTTGCTAGTTCAAAGTTCAAAAAAATACAGACGCGAAAAGTAAAAGTAACAACGCGAATATATCAATGGGAATATTTCAAAGAGAGGTTCATCTGATGCCATTTTCATGTTTGGATCTTGTTTAAAACATTAAGTACAAACCACCATAGTTGGTGAAAATAGGCAAGATTGGACTTTTAGTACCCATAGTAATCGATAGTACGGGTCGTTAGGAGGTCATGATTTCAATCGGTCTAATCTGGTCACAATCTCGATGCATGAAAGACTTTCATGAGTAGCTGGGATGGACGCACTTAAAGTGAATGGCATGGGGACAGGCGGAGAGGGAAACATCGACTATACTGTGAGTGTAACAACCCTCCCCTGAGTGGCAGAAAAGAATATTGCGTGGAGGCAATAGATTAATTTCAAGAACATATTTAAAAATATATATATAATGTATGTCGATAACCTTTGACCTTGAGTACTGTTTCTGGCGTTACAGAAATTTAAGTTGAAATCAGAGAGAATTTGTACAAATCTGAATCTTGGCGAGGCTCTCTTAATGCGTAAATCGAAAAATGATGCCGCTGAGGAACAACCCGTCAAATAAGAGATTCGGAACATCGCATTACATGGGTTATTTTACGGTGGAACAGTCGGTGTCGATGGCACATTATTTTTTAGGTAAGTGCATGAAAAAGATTAGGCTTAAATATATAATACCATATTCTTGGAACTATGAGAGCGAATGCAAAAGAGAACTACAATTATTTCTTAGATGGGAGAGGCCCTCTCGTCAAATTTTGTGCAAGTCTTCCACTCATCACTAACAGTCAGCGAAGTGCCAGGACAGACGATCATCGTGGAAACATTTTCCCATTGATGGGGTAACGTGGGGGGAATGTGGCCATTGAGGTAATACGACTGTGGGAGGAATATGTTCAACGGAGGTAATGTGGCTCTTCACAGTGAATCCCTTAATAGACAAAATAATTAATATCAGTGAATTATTAAATTAGTCCTATCGAAGAGTAAATGCAAATAGCAAAATATTATGACTTGTTAATACCATTGCTCACATAAATTAAGTTGAAATTAATGCTTTGAAATTTGCATGCATGCGATAAGGTTATTCAGATCGTGCCATCAGTAAGGGAGTGCCGCCAGAACTGCGCGGGCGCATTAGTCCAAATTCGGCATTGTGCCTAATACAGTATGGCTGACATGATGCGCACGACCAAGATAACTGATTCAGTCTTTCTTGTTTGACACTCAGATGACGCGCTCGAAGTGCCCGCCGTTCCATTCTATGAATAAGCACGTGACATTGATCAAAACCCAAACACGACACAGTTCGCACTCTCCTGCGACGGGGCAACGGTGAGTTCCCTCTCCGGCTGCCTGTGATCGTGCCAAATGCGGCCAGCAGCTTATTATTGGAATAAGCTGTTGCATCTCCGAGATGAATCAATGGATTTTGATACACCCTGAGCCGTCAAAAGTGCACAGTGATAGTCTGAACCTATTTGGAAAAGCAAAAAAAAAGGAAAAAGTTTCTAAATTTTTTGGAACAGTGTACGTGAATATCTCTGTTGCGACAAAAAATTATAGTAAAATCCTGTGAATTGGTACGTTACTATTTATGCATACACGCAAAAAACGATGTAACCTTTTCCCACACAATAGTACCTCTTAATTCACACTCGTACCGCACGTTCCCTTTCATCTCTATGTGATTACTCACAATAAGACGTTAGACCGTGCAGGTCATTCATATGTGATTTTTCGTGAGACTCTCTTCCTTGGTCGTATTCAAAATTTTCAGGATATGGAGATGTAATTTACCAGAAATTAAATAATCTGCAGACAGCAACCAAAATCGAGGAACGAATTCTTCAATAAAAGTAAGCATACTGCGATTCTTGTCAGGCAGCGGAAGAAACAGGCAGAATCACCAAAAAAGTAGGAAGGCGTCTTTTTCAAATACTAGAAGTCTTGGAGAGTCCAAACCCCCATGCGGAATTTGCAATTTCCTTGTTTTTGGTTAAAATGTTGGGACCTTCGGACTTCCACCATTCTTTTATGATCACCGCATGCTCATTGCTCAATGTCTTGGTATTCATATCATCAGGAATCCTGCCGGAAAAAAAAAGAACCGCTTGTAGCTTCTGCAGGGGGAGGATTGGAGTTTTACGCGTCTTTACATCGTATCTTATCACACGAGCTCCTAATCATCCGTTTCATCAGGTGAAGAGGAACTATTCAGGGCATTTCTAGCTGGCATAGTTTGAGAGTAATGAAACTCGCCCGAGGGGTCAAACGTGCCTGAAAACTAATATTTTTGACATTCATATATTGTGTACCAACGGGGATTGAAATGAAAAATTTTTTATTTTGGAGTTTCATGTAAGACCGTTTAACTCTGGACATTTTAATTTTTTTCTGAGATGGTCGAGCGTCATCCCTCGGTCAGTTGCCATGGAATGGCCCAGAAGCATCAACGGCCAGCAATGCAAGTAGACCCAGACGCTTGCAAGCAACACACGGCACTGTCTCGATACGCTTATTACACATTTTAGAAAAAATTCCTGTCTGTAATTCCTCCTTTGAATTAGAATACCTTCACGTCCATCTCACTGAAAGCACTAAGAACTCTGTCAAAGGAATCACATTGTCAAAGGAGTGAATATGATGGCGGATCTTACAATTTCTCTTCATCAAGGCTCATCTTCGGACGATTAGGAATATATATTTGTGAAAACAAAAATGCATGTGATTGGAGATCATATCTCAAACCGTTTGGCCTATGGAGTCGTCACGCGCGCACAAACACATTATTCGGAAAGCAGATTCTCCTACGGATATTGTCGTCAAAACATGGTCGTGAAAATGTATTGTTTCAGGATCATTTCAGGAATGAGAATGATGCTAAAGGCAATAATCTGAAATGCAGGGCCATGAGAGACGAATCTCTAAGGACGCCAATGCCGCTCGTCGTCAAGGAGAAAAAGATAAAACGTCGGAGAAAGGGCACGGCAATGATTACTATCAGCCCTCACTTCATACCAGGGGTGCAATGAAATATGTATAACTACAGGAGCTAGGGCAATGATCGAGGACAATGATGAATGAAATTATTTCACTCGTCCATATTGCTTTTCTTGCCCATCCGTGATGTCCACAGCGAATTACATGTGATTAATGCCTGATGTGCCATGTACAGTATAGATGGGAGAACTAAAAACTGTACTTTTTTTTTTAGCAATTTCCATTTACTTTTGTTGCAGAAGAAGTGAGTCAGACATATTTGCTTCTCTTGTAAATCTGTTTCATGGCGCGATGCATTTAATGATGGATTTAACGATGGATTTAAAGAGACTATTCGTAATATAATACATTGGATTCTCCCCCATAATTCGTGTTTACGGTGCTGTGGAGGTCGGAGGGCGGTTGCCAATGGAACGCTCAAAGGGAGGCATTATCATTTATTTTGGTTAATTCTTTGTTGACCTCGTTAAAGGTCGTCCTCTGTCTTTGCCGCCAAGAACTGCCGACCGACGAAAGGAAATGGACCCTTCTCACGCGATTCCCAACGATAGCTCGGCAGTAGTTGACTTCAATGCCCCACCCATCGGTTCTTTGTGCGTTTCACAAGAGGGAGAACTCAAGGGGAAAGCAGTCCTTTCTCTTTCCATGTGAATATATTTACAGGATGATAACCACAGGAACTGATTATTGGTAGCAATGATGTGTTGTGGCAGCCCATGTCGCCTATACGTCTATAGCATTATTCGTCAAGAGACTAGGAAGTTGATTGCTGGTCAGGTACTCGTCCTCAACAGACTTCACTAGGACGAAATTTTTTCATTCTGTGATGGCGTAATTTCGGAAATGTTATCGAAAACTGTGCACTCTCGACTATGAGAAAAATTCACCTGCAATGCGATAAAATTGGGAACCCGTAGATGTGGTATATCTCAGAGTATCATCCTGAAAATGGATCCTTGAAGAATTCCTTCTTCCCATCACTGGATGACCTTCATCGATTACTGTCTGTAGGAATCCTTACTGAAAAGATTGGTTTCACCCGCTCTCTGATAGAAATTGACATTAAGCAAACCCTTCGCTGAAGAGCTTGGCAAATTTTCAGGTTGGTAACTAGTCCTTCAAATGAGCATACTAATAACAGCGCAGATTCCTTGCCAAAAATGATGCCAGTATTCTTCGTGATTCTTTTTCCGTGTGCATCTCGCACGACCACTACAAACCACAACGAAATATATGTTCCGGGACTTATTTTATGCATGTCCTATTTTAACAGAAATTATTAGGATGAGTGTGACTCGACAATGTGTGGCATGCTACTGTAGTCCATGTCCTCTCTGTGACTATGTGTGCCAGGAGAAGAAAGGGGTTCTCATGGGAAAACGGAAAATGCTTTTAACATGGAGGGAATGGAGTGGGATAATACCACGAAAATATCGGTTCCTAGAAATGTAAATTCTAATTTACTCCAGCTTCTTACAGGAAGTCCTCGAAGCATTAATGGGAATCTGTATTCACCGACGCATTATATAGAAAGGATGGTATAACATGTGGGAAAAAATAGGACATGAATAAATATGCATCCGCAACACAGATTTGGTTGTGGTTTGTGGTCGTGCGAGATGAACATGCAAAAAGAATTACGAAGAATACTGACATAATTTTTTGGCAAGGAATCTGTGCTGTTATAAGTATGCTCATTTGAAAGACTAGTTACCGACCTGATAATTTTCCAAGCCGTTTAGCGAAGGGTTTGCTTTATGTCAATTTCTATCTGTTCAGGTGATACCTGAGCGGGTGAAACCAATCTTTTCAGTAAAGATTCCTACAGGCATTAATCGATGAAGGTCATCCAGTGATGGGAAGAAGAAATTATTCATGGATCCATTTTCAGGATGCTACTCTGAGACATACCACATCTACGGGTTCCCAATTTTATCGTCTACCATGTTAGTTATTTTCTTTGTCGAGAGTGCACACTCTTCGATAACATTTCCGAAATTTCGCAACACGCAATGAAAAAAATTCGTCTTAGTGAAGTCTGTTGAGGACGAGTACCAGACCAGTACTCAACTTCCTAGTCTCTTGATGAATGTTGCTACACGCTTAAAGGCGACATGGGTTGCCACAACACATCGTTGCTACCAATAATCAGTTTATGCGATTGCCTTGCTGTAAATATATTCACTCGGAGAGAGAAGGGAATGGTTTCCCTTTTGAGTCCTCCCTCTCGTAAAACGCACAAAGAACCGACAAATAACCGACGGGTGGGGCATTGAATCCAGTTTCTGCCGTACCTTTGTTCGGAATCGCGTGAGAAGGGTCCATTTATTTTCGCCGGTCGGGAGCTCTTTGCGGTAAAGACAGAGGACGACCTCGAACATCGAGATAACCAAAATTAACGACTATGCCTCTCTTTGAGTGCTCCGTCAAATATTCATGTTCGCGTCATTCACAGAAGAGACTTCTCCTGGGGGTTTCAGTCATCTTTAAATAATTATATTCTCGCGATAGATAGTGCGATTCTTGTGCATAGGACTTCATGCACAGAAGGTCCAGCTGTGAAAGCGAATGTTACGGTTCCACGAAATTATCGACTTCTCAGAATCCTATCGTCTTAATTGAGAAAAAAATCATCAGATGCTTAATAAGCGCAACTGAAGTTACTTTTTTCACTCAGGGCCCCAGGCGGGTTCCTGTCGGTTCAGGAGAATCTTGACCTTCCTCGTTGCAACAAGCCAAATGACTTACTGATCCATCGATTCCGTCGATACTCATATGTAGGACAAAAAGACGACCACGATAGAGGTGACGTGATATTCAGCACCCTCACCAGTTTTCATATTCTCCATGGAATGAATTGAATACATCAGTGAACCGCCGTCCATACAAAGAAGGTAAGGAAAGTAGCACACCTTGCAGTCGCCTTCAGCTCCCTTTGTTCCTTCAAAAATTTATCTCTCAAAATCAATCCGTTTCGCAAGAGAAAAAATAAATCGGAAAAGACTCCCCCGCAAAAAAGAATCCTTCAGTGATGAATCTTAAAAATAATATATTTTCTGGAATAAGGTCCAAAATAAGTACAGACGTACTAACTTTCAATGTTCCATATTTTCCTAAATTAAAAAAATAACAAAAATGCTTGGGAAGAAACGAGCTACTCCCAATTGTGCCCATAGAAATGTACTCTAAAAGTCGGATTTTTATGGAACCCCACCGAACCAAAAAGAACAATAGCTATTTATTTATCTGTTTTGAGCATCTTAAAACCATTTAATATTGTAAGAATCGTGCTTTAGTCACTCAATCACTCAGTCAGATACTCAACATGAGAAATGAAAGGTGTCCCAAAAGTCACTGAACGATTTGACATTACCGTCATTTTTGGATGACTAGCAATACTTTGAGTTCATAAAATATAAATGCATTTGGAATCTAACAATATTTATTGTTAATCAGATAAGTAGCCTGTACCTAGTAGGCAAAATCAATTTCCCTGCCTTCCCCTACCATCCCTTGGGAACCAGATCGCCTATCAAACTGCGAGAGTGACGTCAATTCCTCCCGGTGCATATGCAAAGTGTGCGCCGCTGCCACATCCACTGAAGAAGCGGAAGCGGAGAAAGATGCATCTGCTGCCCTGGCTTCTCGTTTGTTTCGTCTGTAAGGTGGATGGGGACGTTTCGCAAGTTAAATTCTCCACAGGAATGAACAAGAACATGATGATCTCCTCGCCGATACAAGAGTTTGTGACTGATTCAAACGTGCAATGCGCCATTGCCTGCTTGAGGTGAGTGTCTTAGAGCCTGACTTTAATTTTTAAAATTCCCTGGAAATTGACCATTTGATGCTTCCATTCTCAGGCATTTTGTGACTACTTTAAAACTCGCTGCCGTGCCATAATCTTCACTATAAATTTCACATCAATTAGCTTAAAATATTGAGATTTCCGTTTTCCTCTCGCCAAAAGAAATTAGAATATACTTGCATTATTTTCCATTACATTCAGCGAAGCCATTCCATTTACATTGCCTTTTTAAACAGTACTGTTCCAAATAGCAATACTACGCACCTCTTCACCTAGTTCCGCTTCGAATCCCCTAGAACAGGATGCTTGAATTAGTTTCCCTAGTTTTAGACCCTTGCAACAAAAAGCTTCTTCAAGATCGGCATTTCCCATGAAGCGAGCGTATACCTTGACAAACGAAACGCCCACGTGAAAGTAGTAAGCACATGTAATGCAATATGCAATGGATTCCGCTCCATTTGGCCATTGATTTGTGGGGGCAGAATTTTTGTTGGGATATTTTGTCAGGAACGGGATCCCAAAGGTAACAGAAAATAATTTCCCAATATTGGCGCAACCAAAATGTCCAAATAAATCGGAATCCTCTCTGTATTGATATATACCATGTGCTGTAGTCACGATTTTGCTTTCCTTACATGCAGCCAGACGAACTGCTTCTCCTTTTCCGTGACCACGTCAACAGCAGGATTCGTCACATGTCGCCTACACGACACGTACGACCCACCGAGAACGGCCGATCCCGACAGCCAGCTTTACAACAAAGAGCTCCCCTCAGGTGAATCACAATGAGAATCATGGATGGCAATCAAATTAGTTCGATGACTGCTTCACCGTCTTTAATCACTTAGTTTTCATTCAGTGTTAAGGCCGTAGAAGCAAGTATTCCTGTGGAGTGTCTCGTATCACATCTACATATCCTTCCCGAAAATGATACTTGATATTTTTCATGAAAAAACATTATCCATCAATATAAACATTGAATACATATCAATTATGTATAACAAGTCCGAGAAAGAAATTTAGCACTACGTATAGCCTTCACGAGTGAAAACCATTCTGACCACATCCAAGCTATCTTCCCAAGCCGCACATAGGATTGATCCTATTAATACATCGACTCAACCGTGACTCACCAAAGTTGACTCGATTATATAGCCGCATAGATCATGGAAATTCTATGCAGGAAAATTCATGGATCATTCCTATGTAAAAGCTATTTCAGGTGTCAATCATTCTTCAGTATTTGATTCCCTCGAAAGGATACATGCCGGTGTTAGGTACGAACAGCTTCGTGAAGATGGTATCGAACCAGCAAATCACGTGGATCCAGTCGGAGACGGAATGCCAGAGAGATGGAGGCCGACTTGCCGTTCCGAGCAGCGAGACCATGTACAGGTTCCTGAATGAGACCATGCTCGCCAAGGGACAGGTGACGAACCCGCGCAACTACTTCTGGCTTGGTGGTCAGAGCGGAACTAACTATTACATCTGGAATTTTCTTGACGGTGGGGTTCCCCTTTGCACTGGTTTCATGGTTGGTTACATGAAAAAAATGCATTGGGAATGTTTTGTATGAGTTCTTTTTAGCCCTCGGGTAAGAAAATGTATGTTGCAATTTTGGCATCCGTTTTCGATTCTCACTCCAACCAATGTGCTAAAACTCTTCGGTGTTGGTTCATAAGTACTTTTCATTGTCACTTCAAGTTACCTATGGTTGCGGGAAGCCATAGTCAACCTGACATTAGGAACATAAAGGAAGAAGAGATTATTCTTTATCTCTGAAATGTCGCTAGAAACATTGTGCTGGGGGCATGAAAACTCTTTGAAATGAGAGTTTTCCCTGCACTTCACATCAAAGCCACTGCGAAGTCAAATGCCTTGCGATGGTTCACGTTTTAATTCTGTCCGATTCGTTATTTTTAGCGATTTGATCACGAGCGGTGACCTTCCCATTGAAATAGTCTTCTTCTGATGCACAGGTACCAGCCTCACGGTCACTGGACCGGGCTAAGCGCACTTCCACGCAGTTTATCCCGCGTCTGGCGGATGCCTTCTGATGGGCTGGGAAAATGATGGATATCAGCAATGCTTTGGATGTTGGTATGTCAATGCTTGCGCCGCCGCCTTCAACGGATACTTCTGCGAAATCAAGATACTGAATTGATGCGTGCCTGAGAAGCCTCGAATCGGACCAGGAAGTCGATAATGATTCGGTAGAGAGCCTTTGAAAATGCCTTGCGTTGCTTGGATTCCTCATTTTAAGAAAAGCTCATTTTCGGCCATTTCGGAAATGAAATCGGTCAAACCTTTCTCATGTAACATTCTCGATAGACAGTTCGCTGGGGTATGCGTACAAAGTACGTTTTTGAAGGGGTTCAATGTGACAATCGCTCAGAGAAAATTTTCAGGAAAAATTAATTCAACATAATCAAAAGGTACTCATGTAAAAAATTGAATTCAAGTTTTATCGCTCACTGCTTGTGATTGAAAGAAAACTCCTTCAGTTTGGGACACAAAAAACACCTGAAGTGCAGGAATTACTATAAATTTCCTTAGCAAGCCCAAAACATAGGCCAATGACATATTGACAGGTTTCACTTTGACATTTTCGTAAAACAAGCTTAAAAATACATATATTGCATTAAAACCATGAGACTATGCTGTACATCTGCATTATCCCTGGGTAATTGTCTACACGTTCCACAATATAGCTTGTTTTTCATCATATAGTTTCCGAAAGTAATCTCATGTGCTTTAATTATTGTCCCCTTCTGACTGAAAATGAAGTATATTTTTCAGATGTGCGCAAATGGCATCCTTCTTTGCGTATTAAGGCTTAAGCCTGCAAGCACTTTTGCCTCGCATAATATCGAATGAGAAATGGCGAATGCAATTTTAGCCTGACCTAATAGTTCGAGAAGAGGTTTCTATGCAATGGAATGGCCCCGTTTGCATCCTAGAAAAAAGTGTTCCTATGTGGCTAGGCAAACGCCTGGAGATCTGACGACAACGACTCCGGTCCTAAAGGTATAGGGTAAGCACCCCGGTTTCTGGCCGGTCCCAAGTTGTTGGCCAATGCGGCTTAAATCCAGCATTTGTCAATCTGGCCGTTTTTAAGCATTCCATCATAACCATTCCGTGCCAAGACCAATAACTAGTATTTTCCGGTGTGCGAACAGAATGTCCACTTCCTATGGGAGTCGTATCAGCATGGCCAATATCTGTGGCTTAAGTGGCCTGAAACTGGGGCTTAGTGGCCAATTATAGGGTGTTTACCCTACATGACTTCGTTCCCTCCATTTTGCCAAACTTGAAGTGGGAAGGAGAAAGTGCAGCACCAAAAACTAAGAAGGGTCTGAACGACCTAAAAACGAAAGCACCCGAACGGCACCACGGCCAGCATCGTGCGCCGGCTCAGGCGAATGTAGGAAGGCGGAACCTCCAGGGCGCTGCAGTCACGATCTGCAAATCACAGGCGAATCAGAAATCGACCCCCCAAGGGTTTCCCGAGAAAAGCATATCAGTCCTAAACAAAATGCAGGAGTCCAGTCGGTAAGTCCTTCAAAACGTGGATTGCGTCACCGGACTTCGTTTTCTCCCGTTTTGCAACTTTAAGTTAAGCCTTTGGCTCAGGATTTTCCACATGACCTACGTATAGGTTTTCAGCATTCAATAAAGTATTACCGTTTTTATATAATGACTGCGTAATGCAAGTGGCTAGCACTTTCATATTTTGCCAAGCAAATGTGTTGAACCTATTCCACGTTCACATAACCACTGCCACTCGGTCATAACCATAGAAGCAAATAACATTGACTCAATACTGATTCAATGTTGTTTCAGTGCTTTATGCTACTTGGGATATCTCAAGGTGAATAGTCTCAGGTATCCTCCTCTTTCCTGAGAGAGTCATCCCTACAGGGACTAGTGACTCCAAAGTCATTAGAGATAGTTTTAGACAGATATTGGTGCTTCAAATGCAAGGCATATACTATGTGAATTCTATTCCTGCACGGTGGATCTCATTCGAAGAAAAAATTCTAAATCTGTCATTTCACCCTACCTGACAGTCTTGTAAGTTTTTTAATTTGGAAAATTGCTGTACAGGAAGGAGGATCCAACAGCCTGGTGAATTCTCGTGACACTATATGGAATCGTCGTTTCACCGCAGTCGTAGATGCACACACACAGCAGACCAAAAAATTTATTTGCATTGCTTATATACTCATTGCCAAAAAAGTCACACCAAGGAGTTGAGCGATCTTGATGAAATTGGTAAACATACTCGTATTAGTGTGACATGAAATTGATGCTGGTTTCAAGGTGATATGTTAAATATTCGCAGAAAAACTTGCCTAACATCCAAATTCAAATGGGGTCGGAGAGATCATACTTATCGCCAAGAACGAATATCTAGGAGTTTATTAATCAAATGCGAAGAAGGAACTTCTACTGATTTCTAGTACAATAAAGCGAAGTTTCAAGGTCATAGGATGAAGCGATGCAGGGAAAACTTGCCAAGCTATCCGAACGCCCCAAAGGATGGATAATAGGGCGACTGGACTAATCAGGCCAGTTTCTTTTTCTGCTTTCTTCCATTCACTTCGCTTTGCTTCAGTCGTTTTTCTTTCGTCTTTAAAGCCATGCAAGGATGACGTTCACAAAGGCAATTTCGTCAAGTTCACCATCTCCATCGAGGTCGGTTAGTTGACATGGTGGCTAGGGATGGTCCAAAGGACTTCTTTGAGGATAGTGCACCGGCACGCAATCTAGCTGGCAGTGCGGTCTGGACCACCTGTCTGACTTCCCGTCCTAAGCCGCAGGTACCTTCCGTGAACACGGGTAGGAGCGAATCGGTCTCGTAGAATCTGCATCGTCGAATATAGGTCATCCCTGAGCGTCATGATGCGAGGCTGGCCTGATCCTCGTTTTGCCGTTCATGAATGGCCCCATTTTGATACCAAGTCCACCAACGCCGCATGGTAGTCACACATACACTTAGCCGATGCGCAACCTGATGCATGCTAAGGCCTGCCTCCATCATACGAACCAACCGACCTCGATCGAAGTGATCAAGTTGATGAAACTTCCTTGTGGACGTCGTCCTGGCATGGCTTTAAAGGCGAAAGGAAAACGATTGAAGCAAAGTGGAGTGAATGGAGGAAAGCAGAAAGGAAACTGACCTAATTAATGCAGTGTGCAGGAGCAGCTCGTGAACGCAGCCGAGAGGCACACCCGTGATCACCTCAACTACTATGGGTGTTCAAATGAAATAGGGAGTTTTAGTCCCCTACCCTAGGCTACTCTTAGACTATGTGTATCAGCCATTACCCCCTTTTCACTTAAATCCCCCTAGTATTAACACATTGCGTAACGGACATTTTACCCCGTCGATCAGCCGCTGCTGCCTAAGCCTCATTTACCTTAGCCTAAAGCTCTATGCCTATAAAACTATAACTTTTTCAGACATTGGCTAGGCAAAAGGGCTCAAAAACGGAGATCTCCATGAGTAGTACGCAAAGCCTCATGACATTTGCATTCAGGTCTCTCACGATTTTCACAGTCGTTTCTTTGTATTTATTTGATCGATTGATACAATCCGACCCACTGCGTCCCATGCACGTGACGAATCTCTGGGTATCCGCACGGATGAGGCAGCAGATACCCTCGTGCAACGCCTCCTGGACATCCATTGAATGGACTCTAGGAATTTTCTTGGCACGAACTTTTAATATCATCTCATATTTAATATCTAACGAAAAAATGTCATCATGTGTTTCATTACTTTTATGTATGCACGCAATAAAGCGCGCTACCTTTTCCCGCACAAAAGGACCTCTTAATTCATACTCGTAGCGCAAGTTCCCTTCCATCTCGATGCGATCACTCACAATAAGACGTTGAGCCGTGCAGATCATTCCCATGAGATTTCTCGAGAGACTCTATTCCTTGGTTCTATTCAAAATATTCAGGCTGTCGATAGGTAATTTGACATGAATTTTATCATCTGCAGACGGCAACATACATATTGAGGAACTCATCTCTTCGATAAAAGTATGCTTTATGCGGTTGTGATATTTAGAATCATCAAGATCAAATGAAGACCGATTCCAAGTGAAGAACGCATATATGCTGCCTTAATTTGGTGTGTATGTTTGGTTATGACCTATTTTCATTGAAAGGGTGGACTTTCCGCCAGTATTAAAGTGCATAATCTGCTACTCGTTTTATTCACACTTGCTTTCCAACACGCCTGGAAAATACGAATAGGAAGCATATAATATGAAGCCATGTTGTTTTGGATAATATACTGCAATTGATGATTCGACGGATCTGGTGCGTCATGATGTGGACTCAGCCGCAGGCGTGCAGACGATCCACTGGCAAGACCCAAGCCGGCGAAAGCCGATTTTCGAAAAAAGCGTGTACGAAGCCGGATTGTTCTCGTCGATGATCGCATAGGGAAGCATACCCCACGCGGACGCCACGCGGCGGGAGACCCAGCGGACGAGCAGCGAGGCCAGCCCCCGTCCCCGGTGGCGCTCCGTCACGTGGAGGATCCCTTGGCTGCCGTGTGAATGCATCACATACCACCCCACCAATTCATCTGAAATGAATTACACAATTTACAATAAACCGCGAGATGCGTCGTTTAGGAAAACAAGACATGTCACCTTATCGTAAACACGATAATTGCAACTTCTCAGCGAAGTCGAGTTAACAATAACATACTTGAATTCAAAGAGCTTCAAACTAATATCTAATATAGGTATCATAGATTAATTCTCCATTGTTATTTATCATCAAGTAATTATCGATTGAGAAGGCAAGGAAATGGGCAAAGCGGAAGTATGATTTCAGGTGAGTAGTTCGAGAATCAATATGTAATAATGTAATTAGAATGACTTGATGAGCCGCAAGATTCTTAACCCTAATAAAAGACACGGGAAAAGATGCAGATTTGATACTACCAGCAAAGGAAATATTATAGAAAACTACGATAATGGCGGTCATAGTATTCATTCATAGTAAAAAATAATGGGATTTTATACGTTTCATTATGTTCAAAACTCATGTATGAAAATAATGCACCTCAAAGAAGCGCGTGTGAAACTGAAGCATTTCTTCCATTGTCAATTTTTTTAATTTAAGATTATGCCATATTGATTTCATAGCCTGATAATTTTTTACTGAACAAATTTACGCCCTAGGGGACCAGCTTTGCATACAAGAAGTTTTTGCTTTAGCTAGGGATGAATAACTTTTGTGGAATTCTTGGATACAACCAAATTTTTGGTACTGGAGTTATATATATATATATATATATATATATATATATATTCGTTTTCTAATGATGGATGAGATGACATGCTGAGGGAAACTTGCACTGCCAGTCACATTGGAAAATCCTTTGAATTTGTCGGATAGGATTATTGGTGTCCCCTATTCATATCATGCAATCAACTATTAGGAATCGATCTCCAGAAGTCTTGTTGAAGATTCCAAACCCACATGCGGATTTCGCAATATCCTTAATTCTGGTCAAAGTGTTGGGACCTTTGTACTTCCACCTGTCGTTTATGATCTCCGCATGCTCAATGCTTAATGGTTTGATCTCCATATCATCAGGAATCCTGCCGGAAAAAAACGAACCACTGGTAGTAGCTGAACAGGGAGGATTGGAGTTTTACGCGTCTTTACATCGTGTCTCATCACACAAGCTATATATACATTATATATGCTATCATGAATGGATATTCGATGAGGTTATGGTGGATGGCAGGTTTTTGGCCTACTGGAATAACCATGGTTATGGGTTATTCGTACGAGTACTTGAAGGTATCATCTCCATGTAGGCATTCCACATGTAGATGACGGGTGTGGTATTTGGGTAATTATATTATTTCCTTGGGCACCAAATCCATGGCAAAATTACGAATGAAAAATCTGAATGTGGATACTAAAGGTAACGAACTTCCATATTTCTAACTTCCACATTTCTAAAAGCGGACAGCAATAACGTTTGCTAAATGCTTATAAGTGTTATGAAATACAATACAAGCGTGAAACTACCTGTCCACATGTCTGCCTTGGATCGGCAGAAATATTTGAACAAATTCTGACCTAAAGTGACGTGTCAGACCAGACTTTTCAGTGTCAATTTCGTTGTATATTTACGGGTATAGCCGACATCGATTTGAAGTTTTCCCTAATGAGTTTTGAAAATAATTTCTGGGAAAACAGTCTCATAAATGGTCTTACATTCGCATTGCCTTGGCTACTGGATGGATTGATAACTAAAAAACGTCCACCAGATATAAACACAAAGCCCATTCGGTAGTCACCTTAATTTCAGACGATGCCCATTAAATCAGCACTATTGAAGCATGGAGTAGGGATTATAACGAGAGGCTTCCACTCCGCTCGGATCCCGTTCAGAATCGAGACCAGTGGGGTTACGTTGAGGGATCCTTTCCTGCGTTTGAAATGCGGCAAAGTTATAGCCAAAAAATATCGCGACAAGAACATTTTGCGCACCCTGTATTGCCAACCCCATTCCGTGTATGGTACCAGTAAGACAGAATACGAAACTAACCTCCCATCCCATTTCAAAGCCAGGCCTCTCTCCCAGACGTACTCCAGTTTTTCCACATGAGATTCCAGCTCATAGGAAGCACCCTTTTCCTGAGAAATTTTAGCAATGGTATCCCAGAGTGAGCGCGGGACAGCACCGAAAATTATGCGCTTATTCCAATCCAAAGTCCTGAGGCAGTCCTCCAGCAGTTCAAAGTCCGATTCCAAGCAGCAAAATAGGTATGTGTGGTCTTGAATTGGCTGGCTTTGCTGCCATTCCAGCTTCACAAGATGGGCACCGGAATATGTTAATTTGATGTGTGTAGAATATCATAGTATAGCATGGAGTAAGGAAATGCGTTGAGTTAAACTCACATATGACAGGATGACAACATGGGGCTTACTTGGAGGAACTGGAAGAAATGCCTTGGTGGATGGCAGTAGGCCTGCGTGCATCATACTTATTACGTTGTATACCTATTATAAGGAGAAATACATCACACATAAAATTACATTCTGAGAACTCGTTCTACGGATTTTCAATTTAGTACTGCAAAATATCGCACGCAGGTCTTTCGGCAGAGCTCTCGTTATCATTCATCAAGAACACGTCGGACTCCTCTTCCATATAAATTCGTCTTTTTAAACTTCAAACGTTTTTTGGGAAATATTGGTTGGGTTTTCGCTTTTATTATGAAATGGCTTTCGGAAAACGCAATCAGTTGCGAGAAAGGGAAGACAATCTATTTTCCAACAACATTTGGTAATTATTATAGATCATGAGTTTATAGATACAGCTACTCTAAGTCAAAGGTCTTCTTTCTAATAATTTAAGTCTCTGCCTCTTAAGCTCCCCTTCGTGAATCAAGGGAAATTCCGAATGAATTCGTGAAGACTCTCCTTATTGATATTTCTTGCTTCATCTGCGACTTTTTTGAAGAAGTTCATGAAAATCGTGTGTAACCTTTACGGAAAATCCTATAAGATCCTATACGATTTTTGAAGCATAAAAATATTATAGGATTCCAACAAGATTCCAATAGGATTCACATAGGATTCCGGCAGGATCTTATAAGAAATATATAGGAATCCAATGTGAATCATATAAAGTTTTTAGATTTAAAAAATCTCATAGGATCTTGTATGATCGTAAGGCCCAAATGATGAATAGTAATGGGAGAGGAGTTTGAAGGGATAATCATAACCAGGAACGACCGCATCTTCATTACTAGCACAACTCTTGTGAGGATATACTTGTTTCGATGTTGGTTAACTATTTACCATTTCAGTGTTGAATGATGAAGTCATGAATCTCATCGACAACGTTAAAACCCATCTGCAACATTCAACCACCTACTTGAAGCATATTTTAGATTCAATAAGCGAGCAAGCACCTATTGAATTATCCCATAAAGAAACAATGATACAAACAAATGTTTGTGCAAGTAGTACTCAGTAAATGAAATTTGGATATATGTAAGCATTCCACTGTCGGCAGATACTGAATCCAAACTCTGTATGAACTATTACTTCGGAATCAATCATTGTTGATCAAAGTCAGTTGAATACCTAAGATGTTTCCAGCAGGAATACTTACAGCAACATTTTCCGGCAAGTAGGGCTCAAGGAGATCGTTGAGGTCCTTCAGTTCATGTTTCTCCACTGGGCGCAATTGCACTTTTTCAACCATGTTAGCTTTGGTTGTCACAAGTCTCTTCTCGAAGCGAATGGTGAAAAGCACAATATCTGCTTTTAGCTTTTTGAAGTCCTGAAAAATTCTTGAAAAAAGGCACACTTTCCAATAATTAAACTGTCGTCAGCTTCATCGTTGGCTTCCGTAGCTCCGTTAGATGATAGCCGAGGTCAAATTCTAAAGCACAATTGTCATTGGCAACTACTGGACAGCATGTGATGACGTGTTGAGGAATTTAATTCACGACACTCACTAAGACATTTCCTCTTTATGTTGACTATCGTATGCAATTGTGCACTCTAGAATGGGTTCTTGGGAGGGGAAGCACACTAATTCTATGGATGCGTTGCTACACTTAGGATTTAAAAAAAACTAGAAATTCAACGAAAGTTCAAGTCACCCACAGGAATGATGAGATGACATGCTGAGGGAAACTTGCACTGCCAGTCACATTGGAAAATCCTTTGAATTTGTCGGATAGGATTATTGGTGTCCCCTATTCATATCATGCAATCAACTATTAGGAATCGATCTCCAGAGCCTGTCCATCTGCACGCGATATGGCTCCAATGTTTCCTTAGCCCTTACACCGAAGGGACTCGTGATAAGTCTGACACAATGCAACGATGGTTGAATCGTTGGTAGGATGGTAAAGATGAGGGTCGTTTGCTGTCCTAATAATTAACAAGAATTCAAGCATGGTCACTCGCTGTCTTTCATGGTCGTTCACTTTCTGGTGAGAAACTTTCCTTCACTTATAAATGCACGAGGCCGACGTCGTTAAGTTCTAAGGCACATTACTGGAGCAATGTCGTTGGCCTAATTTCGTGGAGGAGTGTATTTTAGACAGGTAAAAATAGCATAAATGCCTGTCTCAGCAGAGATTATTACAACCTAAACTTGAACACATTATGCATAAAACATTCATTCATGTTTCTTGATGAATTGATGAATACATTGAAATATACTCACTTCCCCTTCGAGATAGAGGCCCACGACTCAACGAATCACTACTTGCAATGCGTGCCAAGCCAAATACTGCGGCATGATTCATCGTATGACGCTGGGCAATGAAATCTCACAATAGTTAATAATAAAAATTACCACTGGCGAATTCTTAGGCGGGATTTCGTGCGTGTTGCGGATGGAAAGCGATAGGGAGAATGTATCAACGGATTCGTCATCGTTAGAGCAACTGTGATAGATCCTCTTGAATGTCAAAACACTGGGTTCCGTCACAGGGCTGTGCGATCTCACTCCCTTTCACGGTAAGATACTAACTTATACATATTCATTTCTCAATGCAAACATAGGATTACATGACCGAAACAAGTTTCAATGTTAGATATATCTGGGTTTGGGTGTAATTTTCCCTAATAGTAACCGTTCCGATGTGGAATGCGACGATTATCGGTTCTGGTTGGGGGAGAATTCTCGAGATGATTGAAAAAAAATCTCATCCAGAAATGAATTTGAAAATGTTAAATGAAAACAGATTTCATTTGACGGGAAGAACGAATTAATGAGAATTTGCCCATCCGGCATCCTGATCGCGAGTCTCCGAGCGCAATGGGAAGGATCTTGCCCGGGCCGGCAACCGGGCCAGGGAAGGCCCGGTTGCAGGAGATTCAAGGATTCTTCTTGCCTCTGGGCCTGTTGCATATTCAGATCTGAAGGACGATGACAGGTCATATCAAGGACGCTTCATTGAAATACAGAATGATTTTATAAGCACGTTTCACATAGAAGTTTCAATAGTTAGTTCCATTCATTACGTTATAATTTAATTTGAAAAGGTATTAACGTGAAAATAAATGTTCAAAATGAAAGTTCTTGGGTGATGGTCTCTGTAATGCAACACTAAAAAGGTATTAGGGACACGGCGTGCATTAAAAAATTATATTCTTCCACTCATCATTATTCTGAACGAACTCTTATCCCAGTCCGCTTGATTATACGGGAAGGTAGTTGAGCAGCATCACAGATGATACTAAACACAATGTCCTTCTTCGATGTATTTCTCAAAGTGAAGATCTTGGTATCCTTATCACCTCCCTATTACCATGAGTCACTTAATATTAAAATATTAAGCTCAGGAAGTCTCTTCAACACATTCATCGATGCTGGCGTTGCCGACATTTTTATCGGCGTCCACCAATAATCGCATTTGGCACGTGTGACTCTGAGGTTTAACGAGCCAACACCGGTTTTCCCCAGATCACCCTGTGGAAAGTCGATTGAAGTGTTCACAAATTAATCGTGACGCTTTTCAAGGTCCATTCCTTGGGAGTTGGCATGAAGTAAAACGGAAGACCTGGTGCATGCAAAACGCAACGGATCGCCCAGGCAGCAGCATATCAATCGCCTATCTCCTTGGAAGAGGGCAACTTCGCGTATCGAATCGCCGTGTCGGGGACGGTCCTGTACGTGTCGACTTTCCCCTCCCGCCCTCTCTCCCCCAATCTCCTCCTCCCCGCCTGCCACAGAGTAAGCACCGAGTCATGCATGAAGAGTAATGCATGAAGCACCGTTGGATACTGTGCTTCCCCGATTCGCTCGATGCTTTCCCGTCACAAACCGTTTCGGCGTTTGAGTCGTTCAGCAGCATGAGGTCCGTACCTGCCTCCACCTCAGCTTCCTTCTTTGAAGTCCCGACTGAAGCCATTGAATAAAAAAAAAGGAAACTCAGCCAATTCCAATAGGATGAGTCGATTCCAATCAAAATACGTGTTTCATATCCATTAATAGTTTATAATGACCTACTAGTATTAGATAACAATGCTAAGCATTTAGTTTCGATTCGTCCTAAAGGCACCATGTGATCGCCCACAGGGTCATTGACGTTCGCATCTGCACTTATCATGACATACAAGTAAATAATATAATTTTTTCCTACTTTAGAACTATTATGTCCTTCGCCCATTTCTTGGATTGCCCGACATAGTTCTCAGAACTTCCCCAGTCTGGCTGGGCCATCGAATAATCAATGACTAAGCGCTATCATGAAAACACAGTCTGTGGCAGTCTGTTGCAATATTTCTCTACCGCCCGGGGATTGAACATATTTTCAACGGATAATTTCTATTTAGACTAAATTCGAACAATCAATTTACTTCCACTCTTGCAATTGTATTATCTGTACTTAACATGTCATATAGAGAGAAAATGATAGGGAAGGGCTTATTGAACTGAGAAAAAAACAACATGCCAGTCTTTACGGAACTCGCATCGGCCAGCGTCGTTTTTAGTGTAATCAAACTGATTCTGAAACTGAAAAAAGTAGAATGCAACAACTCTGATTTATTGATGCAATCGATTGTAAGATAATTAGTTCGATTATACGAGAGCACCGGCGACCAATTATTTGGAATATCATCTGTATCCGAAGTTATCATGGAGATATGCCAAAAAAAATATTATTTTTAATAAATGCCATGGTGGCGGGACTGGCACCTCAGCACCAGTTGGGGTGCTTCTGTCCGAAAGGAAGTATCAAATGCCAACTCATCACGACGCATTGCTTCCAGCACACACGCTAATATACTCCACGATGGCGGTTGAATAACGTGGCGAACTCACGGAGAAGGCGAACGAAACAAGCCGATGAGGCCACCATAAGTGCAGCAGCGAAGGTGAACCATTCCACCAACAGGTTCACCCACCACGGGAAATCGGACACTATTAGCACAATATACCATGAAAAAACCAGGAGACGAAGACCCAAAGTTTCCTCTTTTTTTTCGGAAACATCGCATGTCGTTCTCGTTTGTTCATAGTGATACGAGAAAAAAAGTTACTTTACATATTATCTCGAATTTCCCTCAGTGAGGATTCCACGTTGAAAGGGATCTATATTATACGGTACATTTGTTTATACTATGCATGGTATAACTCAAAATGCATTATGCACTTAGGTTTCCTACGTCAAGAATGAACCATAACCCAGCTCTTCAGCAAGGCGCACAGAAAAAACCATGATTCAAGCCACGAAAGCGAAAAAAAATCGCTCTCACCCAGATCGCACATTTCACCCAACGACGCATCCGTCCAATTGTTGCATCCCCGCTGCAGACAGTCGCAGTAGCACCCGAACAGGTCCTCGTCGTAGTCGAGGCCCACACCGATAGAGAACCTCCGATGGAGACCCGACTGACACACGACATCCTCCGCGGCGCGGAACTCCCTCCCGACGTACTCCCTCCTCACGCACCCCCGTCTCTGCGCCCTTCCCCCGCGGTACAAGGCCGTGCAGACAGTATGCGGCTCGCAAGGATGCAGCCGACGCGGCTCCCGCTCGCATGACTCTGGGCCGTCGCAGATGTGGCATTCCTGGAGGCTGTTGGAGGCCGTCTTGCACATTTCTGACATCGTCGATTCGCTCCAGGAGTTGCACGTGTCTCCGGCGCAGTCGCAGAAGCAACCAGCAATATCGGAGGAATGTCTACCAACTCTAACGCTGCGATTCAAATTTCGAATGCACTGGTGACTTCCAAGTGGAATATAGTTGTACGTCAATCTGCGATCCACGCAATATCGGAACCCAATCCGGCCATTTTCATTCATGACCGCGGAACAAAGATGATTTTCGTCGCATATTTTTATACGACATTCCTGATTTTTGCACAGGAAGCATTTCGCCCTCGCTTGCCGGATGAGGTCTTCCTGCCCCTGACTCCGGTTACAAAAAACGCGGACCTGCCTCGCTGCGTCAACGAGTTCGTCGTTGCACCCGTCCTCAACACAGTCGCAAAAGCAGCCGGTGTATCTTTTCCTGTCGAGGGACCGAGTCTGCCAAATACACCTCTTCCCCGATATTGGCAACGGATGGAGGCCGGACACGTACTTCCGTTCGACGCAGGCCCGACCGCGAAGGTCTCCACTTTCGTTGTAATGCGCGGTGCACATCCCGGGACACAAGCGTCTCGAGCCGAGATGACCAGGACACTCCCCCTCGCAATGCCAACAGGAGACAAAAGCGAATCCAAGCCCGACATCCCTCCTCGAGCGAAGGAGGCCCTTGCACCCCCTCCTCGCCATTTCATCGCATTCCCCGTGACGGCAGACACAATCACAAGACCCCGAGCGAATCCCACAGTCTCCCTCTCCTCCCAGATACGTGCAGTTCCCGTGCCTCGCCCGACCGCGCGAGTCCAGCCCGACCACGCACGCGTTGAATCTGCCCTCAGGACCAACTCCGCAGCGCTCTCGATGACAAGTCGACTCACACTTGTAGCACCACAGGTCATCTGCCGGATGGCACGCTATGAAGCCCGTCCAGAGAGCCACAATAATAGGTTTCATACTCACAATTTCGAGAATGGGGTTTGATAAGCAAGGAACATTGTTATGCTACCGATTAGGAGAAACGCCGCCAACCACTCTTCTCTGCTCAAAAACATGGATGAATCCATTGAAATTGTAATACACGGCGCATTGTAATTCTTTGAAGAATATTTTCCTCGTCAGCTACGTTAAACATGCATGCATGGCAGAATGTGATCCTGAGGATTCCTCCTGAAACAAGGGAATCGGCCCGAAGCAATCGATTTCATGCCACACGGATACAACACATAGCAAATGTGTATTATTATCCTCCCAACTTATTGCAGTTGCTTTTTATGTTTCTTAACACTCACTCGGGTGTTTCGATTGCCAATTTCTAAAAGAAAAACGGGAATTTAAGTGGTTCACACCTCAGGAATGGAGGGCCTCCTGAGAATTGCCGTTGAGGGGAAATTCACATGGAGCAAGGATATGCGATGAGTTGTGACTAAATTTAAGGGAATGTCACATTAAAAGTTGCATTTTATGGCCCCTTCTCTCATCCAATTAAATTGATAATGATGGAACTGCCACCTGCAGTACTAGGCTAGGTACAAATCCGTCACTCCATCAGTTATTTTCTGGTAGGTCCTTACGAGAGTGGCAGATGAATCTGCCTGACCTGAAATCTGACCAATCCACAATTGAAGGAGAATGGAAAAAGCAATGATATAAGGCGGAATAAAGAGTCATGTCGGCACGACCGTAATTCACGTTTTCATGAAAATCAACGCATTTTGAGATGAAAGAGGGGAGGTCCCCATTGAGAAAGGCGATAGGGCAATTTTTTCGAGTTTTCCCCCTCTTTGCCCCAAGCAAAAATGTTTACATTCGTGGCCGTAGGGAGGGCTTGGACTAAACATGGCGCCTATTTGAGCTGTCGTCACCACCTGATGCTTCGCATCTATATACCTTGCTTGGAACTTCCTAATTTCCATGACAGATGGAAGAAACGTTTGAATTACGTGTACATTTTTATCGGAAAAAAATATCGCGACTCCATTCCAATTAAATCTTTCTAGCTTACCTTCCTGCTTCAGCACCGGACTGAACGGCAAATATCGACCTTAACACGATTCGATTTTTCCTAAAGTTGGAGAACGTTGTCATATTTAGAATGATTTCCAGTAGGTTCAATCGCTGTGAAAGAAAGGATTCCCCAGTTGAATTTCTCTTTCATGCCACTATATTGCACTTCAAAACATAAGGCAGCAATGGCGATTTCCCCCCGATTTGAATTTATATATGTAAGAGAATATGGCACTGGTAAATATGGCACTTGTGGCATCTTTGTTCTTTAAAAATATTAAACTACTTACATGCCCATCTTGAATACTTTTGTTAATTCCAAATCAGTAAACTTCCTTTCCCAAGACTTCATGTGCTTCATGCATGAATGGAATGCGCTCTC
This sequence comes from Darwinula stevensoni, assembly GCA_905338385.1. Classification (NCBI taxonomy): domain Eukaryota; kingdom Metazoa; phylum Arthropoda; class Ostracoda; order Podocopida; family Darwinulidae; genus Darwinula; species Darwinula stevensoni. The sequence goes on from CAJPEV010001949.1 coordinate 50,132, forward strand.
AAAGATATGATCTTTGCTTATTTTTATTGTAGCTCTGGCAAGCGACTGCATAGCTAACCCCAAGAGCAAAATAATAAATAATTTAAAATGGATTGAGAAGGCTCTGAGACGTCCTTTTCAAGTGCTTCCAGTATTGAAAAGTAGCTTCTGAATCCCTGAAACTAGCTCAGCGAATGAAGCACCCTCGGACTTGCCTGATCAGAAGGCAATTTATTGATGAGAAATTATGCTAAACGATGACAGAAACTGCAAAAATTATGTAATATTGCTCATTTAGCAAGAACTGCAGACTTGTACTCCACTAGTGAGTTCAGGCGGACTTGAATCAGTGCGCTTTTTGGAAGTCTGAATTATTGAACCTCTTGCACTGGTAGGACAGATGGTAATTTTTAGGAAAACAGGGTGTTATTGCAAGTAAAAAGGACCATATTTTGCAAAATTATATTCGACCCTCTTAAAAAAAAATATTAAAGTAATAAGGCTACATCTAATGTCGCCCTTGGAATACAGTATCACCATGGAGTAGAGAGTATAAATAGAGGCGCCACTCCAAGGGGCAGGAGAGGGCTGAAATATTACAAAGACATCTGGTGGCCTGTTATCAACCACACTTCCATTTGGAGTGCTTCGTGGTCGCGGAATCGACTCATTCGGAGATTAGACCCAATGGGATCCTTTAACGTAACGCGCGTTGAGTCCGCTGCTCGGCCATGGAGGAGTTTTTATGTTCACCCGCTAGGTGGATCATCGACAGAGACATTTATATTCCGACCCTGTCAATGAATGGGGTTTTGAGCGGAGTGTCGGTGTCACCACTTATTATACTCTCTACTCTGTATCTCTATGAATCACTCTCTGTATCACTTTGTCTTCATCAAAATATTTATCTGTATTCTGGATGGCATCATTACAAGGTTAGCAGAATCCCATCCTTGGGACTGGAATGGGATGACTGATGTTGCTCCAATTGTGAGAATGGATGATGAACACTGATCATTTTAGAACACGGTCTCCTTTCCATTCACCTTCCTCATTTCGCAAATTCCCTATCGACGATCGTTTAGATGGAATGCGCCAGACGAGCATTTAAACCGTTCAGTTCAAATGAGGAGATAGGAAACGTGGGGGCTTCCTAGGCCAATGTGCATGATACGGTGAATTTGGTGCGAAGCTCTTCCTTGTTTGACCTCCCTCGCGTCTCACATTCTCACGTGCTTCTGCATGTAAATACGTACGTGCGAGAGAGAATGGCTAGGGTCCGGCGCGACTTCTACTGGCGCAAGTTACTTATTGATTTTTCCCTCTTCCTCTGGTCTCACGGACTTCATCGAAGTCCGTGAGTCCGTATCGTTCTGTCTTTGTTCGGGACAGCTTTTGCGGCTTTTCTGGAACCAGTCGTTTCACTTCTTGACGCAAAGGCGTGATGCAAGTACAGGGTTGTGCAAAAGTTCCCGTACACTTTCTTTTCCTTCTCTTACACTTCTTTTTTTTTTTAGTTATAAAGTTGAATTTTGATAAAAACCTTAACCTCATCTTGTTAGTTGAATAATTATGCACAACAACAACAACATGAAAAAGATAACTGAATCAAATTCTAAGCATATGCTCAAAATTGGCGCCGTCCTCCTTGAAACACTCTCGGAGTCGCTTTGGAGCGTTGCAAATGATGGTTGCCGGCTGTTCGACATTGTTCATTCCAAGCGCGTTGCAAAGCCGTCTTCAGTGCCTCGGTGTTGCGAAAACGGATTCCCGAGATCTTTTGCTCCCAAGATCGACCAGACCGAATAATCCATCGGGTTCAGATCTGGCGATGGCTCCAGACTTCGTCCCTTGCTTGCGAAGCGCGATGGTAGCGCTTCGATTCACTTTGAGTGTCATAACTCCAGAGAAAATATTCAAAAAAAGACTGAAAGTTACTATAAAGAAAACATTTCGTATCAAAAAAGCCCGTAAAATAAAAAATAAATCAAAATTGCCAAAAATCCTTTGATTAGGGAAAAAAATAGTTTTTCAAAGTGTACGGGAACTTTCGCACAACCCTGTATGCCCTGCTTGGTATTGGAACATGTACACAGGTCTCAATCGATTCTTTGGGGCACAAATGACTCTTTTCCAACCTGGCACCGACTTACATGACAGTTCTATCCACGTCAGAAGACAGGCTCATGGTTTTCTCTCTATTACTAAATAGTTTCTTTCCACTGAATTCAAAATGAAATTCTTCATCCCATTGGTTAACTATCTCCAACAAGAAAAAACAGGAAAATAACATTTTCTCCAGTTTTCTTCAGTTTTTTGTCAATGTAATGAATGAAAAATACGCTTGCGCAAAGAGTTGAATTTGGCTTCTTTTTGTAATACGTATATGTAATATATGTCGCTTTGCCTCTTTTTCGAATTTTCATGACGCTGAGATTAGGCGGTTGAATTATGTTACTTTTTGCAAAATTAGGTTCATTGAAATATTCATTTCTGGAAAAGTTGCAAATATAGCATTTTGAACATGGTCTCACATGGAGGAGAATTTGAAGGAAATTCTGAGAAAGGCCTAGCACTCGAAATATAAACTTCCCAGCAAAGAAAAATTACTCCATGAAAATGGCCGAAAGTGAAACTTTCCATCAGCCACTGCCTGCTGAAATCACAGTAAATTCCTGTTCCACTTATAGCATACTTCTCTCGTCTCCCTGGAAAGGGAGAGATAAGAAACATGCACATCACCATGCCCCTGAAAACGAACAAAAGTGAACCATAGGTGTTATGAAATTATAGCCAATTATGGCATGTGCTGCAAATGTCGGCACTGGGGGTAATATCTGCATTTTGCAATCTACAAAATTCTGCTTCCACCTCTAGTGCCTTATGCAGAGGTAGATAAGTATCCTCAGATGATAGGACTAATGTTCTTAAAATGTGTTTGGAACAGCCCTATTTGCTGTTGTAGTTCTCTCGCAATGACCACTTTCTCTAAGCGCACTCCGAAAATTGTGCGAAATCTTGGGGTTTTGCTCGGCTTTTGCACATTCCGTTCTCTTCCACATTAGGTATTGTTTAATCTGGTCGTTGCATTCATATTTGGATCTGTTGTAAACGACAGTGATACATAAGTGTGCCGAGATCCCCGACTGGGTGGTGCCATCTATACTAGCAAGTGTGCTGAGATTGCCAACATCTGACCCAACTTCACCTTTGACCCAGGCCCTCGGAAATGAAAGGTCGGGGGCACTCGAGGTTTGCGGTATAAGAAGGTTCATAATAAAGGTATCACCGGACCCATTGTGAACGAGAATGCTCCGTTACGAAAACCAGCATGCAAGTGGAAGAGCAGAATTTCCTTAGAGTGCCGACATTCGCGACACTCACCCTAGCGTGATTGCGATCCAGGCCAATTCGTTTAAGGATGTTGCAAAGCGAAAAATAATGACCCAATCAGCATGTTCCCATAAACAAGATATCAATTTTTTGCAAACAATGTAAATTTCTTGCGATTTCCATGAAAATGACATCACGTTTACGTAAAATTTACGTTCCTATATTTACGTCACCAAAGTGTATGTGTATTTTCCATCAACCTGAC
>CAJPEV010001950.1:0-53702 GCA_905338385.1 Darwinula stevensoni
AGGAATGGTGTTATTCCTCGAGTAATATTCTTGACGTTTCGTCCACGAGAATATTACCGTCGAGTGCCTTTGACATCACGAGGACTGTGATCACTGTTGCTGTCACGCCGTGATATTTCGTTTATATTCATGTATTTTGTGGGAATGAAAAAAAAAACAATGCCCGATTGTAATTTTTTTGTTTTTAATTCTCGTGATTTTGGTTGTATTTTTTAAATTATTTATCATAAGTTGTTATATCGTCAGAAAAGCATGCAATTTTTTGACGGAAACTCCATGGGATGAATTTGTGGAACTCAGACAAGGTGTATTTATTTGAGGAATACAGTGAGTTACTGATATCCATATACGCCTTGTGACAAACACAATTTATCGCTTAACCCTTTGGAGTACGTAATTTGCATTTAAAAATTGCTCTAGAAACACATTCCTTTAACTTGTAGGAATTAAAATTAGCTTTCACACGATCAACGGTGACCAATGATTCAGAGCCGAAGTGATGCAAACGAATCTAATTGTTGTTCAGATTCTGTTTCCAACCACGAAATTCGTTAACGATTCCAGACATAGGAATCGGAGAGCAGAACCATGCTGACAGCCAATGACGTGATGGAATGACTGTGTGGTTCGGGTTATACTGCTGGTGGTGCCTTAGAGGATCACCTGGACCGGGAAAGTTCATTTCAGAATTCGTCAAGGCCGAATTTTCAGACATACAGATTTTTCAATTGTGGAACTTGGCTGCAGTAAGGCTTGAAATGTAAACCAGTCCTATCTACATGAGTAATGCGACGTTTGCCTGAAAGGAATCCTGCCTTGCAATCTTCGCTGAAATGGGATTATCATCATTATTTGCTACTTTATTGAATAGCAAATCCTCTCCTTTGAGCGAGCCTCTATGCAGGTTGCTCCAGTTGCCAAAAATAATTTTAATTTCCATGGAATTTTCACATGAAACGAATTTTTTAAGGATCAAAATTTGTGACCTGCTGAAAACGATATGAGGGATTTCGACATTAATTTCTCCGAGAATCTCAACTAACGGGTTGTGAAACTTCGCAATTTGCTACAGTGAAACCTGGGGATTCGGCCACCTTGATATTGCGGTCAGAAGACCTCAGCCACAATCTTTAGCTCCATAGGCTCAATCTTAAAATCACCTGTTTTATCCGGCCACCTGTCTAACGTGTCCAGCGGACAAGGATTTGCAGACCCTCTGTGCTGGATACTCTTTAATCTGGCCAGAACACCGAACGGAAAAAAGATCGAAGGTTCATTTTCTTCTATTTATTTCCCTGCATTTCAGTCAGAATTCGGAAAGAGAGTTATCTCCCTCCTCCGTTTCTCCCCCCCCCCCCTCCCTAATCCCCGTATTGGCCCGTCTCTTGCCTGTCAAGGTCACATCGCAGTTTCCACAAAGAGAGAACGATCTTAAGAGTGCTACCGAAAACGTTTGCTCAAAATCCTCATTTCTCGCATGGATGAATGCGATTAAGTCAGCGATCTCTCCAAGAAGCTCAGCGTCGTTGATGCTGTGTACGGACTCTCAGCAGATTGGAATGCTGTAAGCAGTGAAACTATCCAAAAGTGCTACAAGAATTGTAGTTTTTGGAGTCTGAACAAAATCACGCTGTCTGTTCCCGAGGACAACCTTGTCATTGACTTTCGGTTGGAAGAAAAGAAAACCTGCTCCTGGAGATCTTCCCCATTGACACGAATTCTGCTGACTTCTCACTGGACGATTCCTTGCTTAATTGCGAGAGCTTTGAGCAAGGGGATTGGGAGACCAACGTTCCGCATCTTTTTGAACCTGCTACTGCTGAGACCAGGGGGATAAGGAAGAAGCAGAGGATGGATCTGAGAAACCGCTGCCTGTTTTACAAGACCTTGGGGAAGCATTGAATGTCACGGAGAAGCTGAGGTGCTTTTTTGCAGAGAAAGGCATGCATGAGTCCGTAGAAGCAATCACGATGATTCAAGAATCTCTTCGGGAGCGAGTGTTGTTAAAAAAAAAATGCACGCACGTCAAGGGAAGATTCAAGACTTCTTTACAAAGATATAATGGTATCTAAATTTCTCTCTGCGTACATCTTTTACTTGAAATCCGACAAAATCGGAATTATAGTACCTCTGGAGTAAAGAGTGTTCAATTTTCCTGTAAAACTGACTGATGACTGCTTCACTCAATTGGAAAAAGGGAAAATAGAATCCCCCTCTTAAGGGCGGCCAACTGTCAGAACCGGCCAAGTTTTGAAACTCCCCCTCTTGGCCGCATTACACAGGTTTCACGGTAGTAATGAAAGATCGCAAGTGACTCACGGATCCTCCGCTTCTAGTGATGAGGACGCAGGCGATGGCTTGTAGGACTTGGAGCATGCTGTCCGAATATCACCAAGCTGCTAGGATGTGGACGTGGAAATGAGACATCTTCCAGAGCCCGAAACGATTCTACATTGAACCATGGTCATAATTTCACGTTTTTATAGCATCTTAGTATATTTATTTATTTATTTTCCCTTTAGCAACCTGGCATCAAAATGTCCATATCTTCCCTCACAGGTGAAATTTCCTAAGCAGATGAATCAGTGGAATCGCCCCGACGTCGAACTTTTCGCCCGCAGATTCCATTGAAAAAAAATTAAAAACTCTCTGGGGGATTCCCGGGGAGATCGAGACTCGATGGCGAGAATACATCTTCGGATTGCACAGGATGTCGCTCCGGTATCAGCCGTCGATCGAGAGCATCGACTACTGGCATCTGTCGGTGTTCGTGCGGTACTTCCTGCCGACGATGCTGGGGGTGCTGTTCGTGATGGCAGCGCCGCGGTTGCGGGACTGGGTGTTCGCGCTGGTGCACCAGTACGTGACGGGGAGGGCGGACCCGGAGGTGAAGGGACTCAAGTCGCGGCTGTTTCACGGGTTGGGGGCGCTGAAGTCGGGGGACCCGGAGTTGAGGAAGGCGGGGAGGATCAGGATCCTGGAGGTCGGGGCGGGGACGGGGGTGAACTTTCAGTTCTTCCCGGGGGACTGCCGGTTGGTGGTGGTGGACCCGAACCCGAACTTCCGGCGGTACTTCGAGAAGAACCGGGACGAGTACGCCGGGATGGAGTTAGAGGCGTTTCACACGGTGAAGGGCGAGGACATGCGGCCGGTCGGGAGCGGGAGCGTGGACGCGGTCGTCTGCACCAACGTCCTCTGCAGCGTGGACGAGACCCAGCGGTTCCTGTCGGAGGTACTGAGAGTACTGGTACCCGGCGGGAAGTTTTACTTCTGGGAGCACGTGCGGGATCGGAGAAACAGCTGGCTCCGAGTCGTCCAGGATCTACTGGCTTGGACCTTCGTGTGGTCGTGGGTCGGGGGCGGGTGCGTGCCGAATCGGAATCTCGTGCCGGAGTTGAAGAAGGCTGGTTTCTCGCAGTTGGAGTGTCGGATGTTTCTGCTTCCCATTCAGGAGCCGGTCTTTTCTTTCAGGGGATTTGTGCTCAGGGTCGTGAGGCCGCACGTGAGGGGGGTTGCCACCAAGTGAGATCATGTGCGAGTGGTGTTATCGATGGGTGAGGGCCAGTGTGAGAGGAATTGCCATCGAATCAGGACTCACCTCGATGGTATTGCCTTCCTGCGAGGACTTCCTTCAGCAGGAGTTGTTATTTCCTTCTGGGATCAAGATATTCCACCGAACATCGTAGCGGTCATGTGTGAGATGTAGCCAATATTCGTTTGAGGAATGGTGTTATTCCTCGAGTAATATTCTTGACGTTTCGTCCACGAGAATATTACCGTCGAGTGCCTTTGACATCACGAGGACTGTGATCACTGTTGCTGTCACGCCGTGATATTTCGTTTATATTCATGTATTTTGTGGGAATGAAAAAAAAAACAATGCCCGATTGTAATTTTTTTGTTTTTAATTCTCGTGATTTTGGTTGTATTTTTTAAATTATTTATCATAAGTTGTTATATCGTCAGAAAAGCATGCAATTTTTTGACGGAAACTCCATGGGATGAATTTGTGGAACTCAGACAAGGTGTATTTATTTGAGGAATACAGTGAGTTACTGATATCCATATACGCCTTGTGACAAACACAATTTATCGCTTAACCCTTTGGAGTACGTAATTTGCATTTAAAAATTGCTCTAGAAACACATTCCTTTAACTTGTAGGAATTAAAATTAGCTTTCACACGATCAACGGTGACCAATGATTCAGAGCCGAAGTGATGCAAACGAATCTAATTGTTGTTCAGATTCTGTTTCCAACCACGAAATTCGTTAACGATTCCAGACATAGGAATCGGAGAGCAGAACCATGCTGACAGCCAATGACGTGATGGAATGACTGTGTGGTTCGGGTTATACTGCTGGTGGTGCCTTAGAGGATCACCTGGACCGGGAAAGTTCATTTCAGAATTCGTCAAGGCCGAATTTTCAGACATACAGATTTTTCAATTGTGGAACTTGGCTGCAGTAAGGCTTGANAACCGCTGCCTGTTTTACAAGACCTTGGGGAAGCATTGAATGTCACGGAGAAGCTGAGGTGCTTTTTTGCAGAGAAAGGCATGCATGAGTCCGTAGAAGCAATCACGATGATTCAAGAATCTCTTTGGGAGCGAGTGTTGTTAAAAAAAAATGCACGCACGTCAAGGGAAGATTCAAGACTTCTTTACAAAGATATAATGGTATCTAAATTTCTCTCTGCGTACATCTTGTACTTGAAATCCGACAAAATCGGAATTATAGTACCTCTGGAGTAAAGAGTGTTCAATTTTCCTGTAAAACTGACTGATGACTGCTTCACTCAATTGGAAAAAGGAAAAAAAATTCCCCTCTTAAGAGCGGCCACTTGTCAGAACCGGCCAAATTTGGAAACTCCCCCTCTTGGCCGCATTACACAGGTTTCACGGTAGTAATGAAAGATCGCAACTGACTCACGGATCCTCCGCCTCGAGTCATGAAGACGCAGGCGATGGCTTGTAGGACTTCCAGCATGCTGTCCGAATATCACGAAGCTGCTAGGATGTGGACGTGGAAATAAGCCATCTTCCAGAGCACGAAACGATTCTACATTGAACCATGGTCATAATTTCACGCTTTTAAATCATCTTTGTATATTTACTTATTTATTCTCCCTTTAACAACCTAGCATCAAAATGTCCATTTCTTCCCTCTCAGGTGAAATTTCCTAAGCAGGTGAATCAGTGGAATCGCCCCGACGTCGTTCGTTTCGCCCGCAGATACCATTGAAAGAAAAAAAACTCTCTGGGAATTCCCGGGGAGATCGAGACTCGATGGCGAGGGACATCTTCGGATTGCACAGGATGTCGCTCCGGTATCAGCCGTCGATCGAGAGCATCGACTACTGGCATCTGTCGGTGTTCGTGCGGTACTTCCTGTCGACGATGCTGGACGGAAACTCCATGGGATGAATTTGTGGAACTCAGACGAGGGGTTTTTCTTTCAGGAATTTAGGGAGTTTTTTGAGATCCATCTATGGCTTGTGAGAAACACAATTTATCGCCTAACCCTTTCGAGTACGTAATTTGAATTTTAAAAATTGCCCTAGAAACACACTTCTTTAGCTTGAACGAATTAAAATTTTCTTTCACTCGATCAAAGGTGACCTATGAATCAGAGCGGATGTGATACAAACAGATCTAGTTGTGGTACAGATCCTATATCCCCCCCAAAAAATGTACATTAATTTTTCCAAACATACGAATAGTAGAACTGAATCCTGTTGACATCAAGTGACGTGATGGAATGACGATGTGGTTCGGGTTATACTCCAGGTAGTAGTGGAGATGATCACCCGGAACGGGAAAGTTCATTTAAGAATTCGTCAAGGCGGAATTTTCTGTCAAGTCGAGTTTTCAATGAAAAATTTTTTTTTTTCAATTGTGGAATTGGCTGCAGTAATACTTGGAATGTTATCAGCTTCATACACATGAGTAATGCGACGTTTGCCTGAATGGAATCCTGCTTTGCAATTCTCGCAGAAATGTGATTATCATCGTTAATTGCTCTTTTATAGAATTGTAAAGCCTGTCCTAAAAGCGAGCCTCCATGCTGGTTACTCCACAGACCAAATATCATTTTAATTTCCATGGAATATTTTTTAAGCACCAAAATTTGCGACCTGCGAAAAGGATAGGAGGCATTTCAACATTAATTTCTCAGAGAAACTCTACTAACCGGTTGTGAAGCATTGAAACTAGCTTGTAGTGAAGAATCGCAAGTGACTCACGGATCCTCCGCCTCCAGTGATGAGGACTCAGGCGATGGCTTGTACAATGTCGAGCATATTCCCTCCGAATATCACCTGCGTGCATGGCTGCGGACGTGGAAATGAGGCTTCTTCCGGAGAAGGAAACGATTCTCCTTTTGAACCACGGTCGTAATAGCACATTTTTATTCCTTGTTAGCCCATTAATTAATTACTTTTCCCTTTTGCAGCCTGTCATCATTATGTCCTTATATTTCCTCTTAGGTGAAATTAAGAAAAAGAATCCTTGGAATCTTTTGAAATGTGCGTTTTGGGAGGAGATTCTATTGTAAGAAATAAATTTGTTCGAAATTTCCTTCGAGTTCAATGGTAGATTTCATCTTCGCATTGCCCAGAATGTCGTTCCAGTATCAGCCCTCGAAAAAAACCACCGTCTACCGGCATGTGTCGGTGTTCGTGCTGTACTTCCATCCAACGGTGCTGTGGGTGTTGTTTGTGATAATAGCGCCGCGGGTGCGGGAATAGGTGTTCGCGCAGGGGCACCAGAACGTGACGAGGGAGGGCGGACCCGGAGGTGAAGGGACTCAAGTCTAGGCTGTTTAACGGGTTGGGGGCGCTGGAGTCGGGGACCAGGAGATGAGGAAAGCGGGGAGTTTGAGGAAGTTCACACGGTGACGGACAAGGACATGCGGCCGGTCGGGAGCGGGAGCGTGGACGAGGTCGTATGCACCAACGTCCTCTGCAGCGTGGACGAGTCCCAGCGGTTCCTGTCGGACGTACTGAGAGTACTGGTACCCGGCAGGAAGTTTTACTTCTGGGAGCACGTGCGGGATCGGAGAAACGGCTGGCTCCGAGTCGTCCAGGATCTGCTGGCTTGGACCTTCGTGTGGTCGTGGGTCGGGGGCGGGTGCGTCCCGCAACGGAAACTAGTGCCGGAGTTGAAGAAGGCTGGTCTCTCGCAGTTGGAGTGTCGGATGTTTCTGCTTCCCATTCAGGAGCCGGTCTTTTCTCTCAGGGGATTTGTGCTCAGGGTCGTGAGGCCGCACGTGAGGGGGGTTGCCATCAAGTGAGCACTTGTTTGATTGGTATATTATCATTAGGTGAGGGCTAGTGTGAGAGGAATGGCCTTCAAAAGAAGACTCACCTCAATTGAATTGTCATCATGGGAGGTCTCGTATCTGTGGAATTGCCATCTTTTGAGGACTTAAGTCTGTAGGAATAGTTATTTCCTCCATCTCTAATTAATATCGGAACAACTTCGGGGATCAAAATGTGTCATAACATATCGTAGTGTTTGTGAGTGAGATGTAGCCAATATTCATTTGAGGAGTGGTGTTATTCCTCAAGTTATATTCCTGACGTTTCGTTCACGAGAATATTACCATTGAGTGCTTTTTGACACCATGACTGTGATCATTGCTGCTTTCACGCCGTGATATATTTAATAAATATTCATGTGTGTTGTGGGAATGAAAAACAACAAATCTCAATTGCTACTTTTGGCCAATAATTCCCTGTATTTTGGCTGTTTCAGTCAAATATTTATTTGAAGTCGTGATTTCTCCATTAAGTATCCAATTTTATGACGGAAACTCCATGTATTGAATTTAGCGAACTCAAAAGAGGTTTATTTATTTTGGGAATACAGTTAGTTTCCAACAACCATTTTTGGCACTTACCAAACATCACTTAAACCTTTTGAGAGCGTAATTTGAATTTAAAAAATTGCCCTTGATTCACACTTCTTTTACTTTTAAATATTGAAATTGACTTTCACACGATCAACGGTAACTAATAAATCAGAGCGGAAGTGGTACATATGTTGTATCCAAAAAAATTTCATTAACGATTTCGTACATGTGTCATGTACTCAAACGGGTTTTGCTATCTTTTTGTGACTCCTTTCGCCCCTTTTCGTCCTCGCCATCGGGCATGAACCCAAGCCCCCTCACCTTGGGCCGGAGGGCTACTTTCTCCGGCCAGCTTTGCCCTTAAATTGGGGAGGTCCCTCGATATTCGAGATTCACAGAGCATTCCCCGGGCATTCCCCAGGTGGATCTTCCACTCCTCGGCAGTGCATTTCGAGTGTCTCTCATCACTTCCCGAAAGCAACAGAACCCAATGCTACTACCACTTCTTCCACATTCTGGTGACCTCCACTAGGCGGATAATATGTCCGAAAACTATTAAACCTTGTGCAAATGGTAGCAAGTGTATTTCCTTTCATTACAATGCAAATACTGCTCACGTGAGGCTTGGCGCTGAACCTATTCCAACGTCTGCCCGCTACATTAGCAGCAAACGAGTCAACGCTACCCATTCTCTCAACAGCACCATAAAAGCCTCATACGTGACATATACGAATTGGAGAGATGAATTCTGCTGATAGCCTGAGATAGGTGGGTGGGTGCAAGACAGCCAGTGACCGTGGCTCTGGTTGCTGTGGCTTGGGTTATTGTCGTCGAGGTTGTGGTAGTAATGATCGCCTAGAACAGGAAAATTCAATTTAAAATTCTTGAAGTTCGAACTTCGAGAGGAATTTTTTTTCGCATGAAATTGATAGATTTCTCTATTATTGAACTGGCTTCGGTAATACTTGATATTTTATTAGTATTACCCAAAAGAGTAATGTTATGTTTGGCTCTGTGGAATCCTGCTATGTAATCCTAGCTGAAATGGGATCATCATCATTATTTGCCATTTTAATGAAAAGAAAATCCTGTCCTATTGCGAGTCTCCTTGCCATTCCTTCCAGTTTCCGAATATTAATTTTATTTTCGATGAAATTTCTCGATGATGAAAAGGAAAGAAAATAATTCAACTGAATAAATGAATGCGAGATGTAGAAAACGTTTGCGATATTACAACCTAATTTCCGATCTCAACTAGCTGGTTGTGAAGGATCGCAGCCAGCTGGCAGTGAAGGATCGCAAGTGACTCACGGATCCTCCGCCTCTTGGGATGAGGACGCAGGCGATGCCGTGTCCGATGTCGAGCATATTCCCTCCGAATATCACCTGGCTGGTCGGTTGTGGACCTGGGAAAAAGGCTTTAGCTTCTTACTGAGCATGAAACAATTGTTCTCAGTCCATTGTCCTAACAGCACGTTCCAAGGGACTATTGTTCTAATAACATGTTCCCAGGGGCCATTGTCCGTGTAACAATGCCTAGAGGCCATTATTAGTTGGGAATGCCTTGCCTCAAATATTGATTGATAATCAATATTCTGATATATTGATTGCTCATCAATTTCCCGAGATATTGATTGCTTATGGATGTAAGGTGACAGCCTCTCGAAAAATGAAACATGCTTGACTTCTTTTGTTCTAAAAAAAAACAAAATGTTTAGGGAAATGTCTTTATTTCTCTTAAATTGCCCATTTGACATAAAGCTTCTGCACTGATTCCTTGAAAAATTGATCAGTCCTGTAGCAAGAGGCGGATGCTTTCATTTTTCCTTGTTTACCCAGTCGAAGCTATCATAGGAAGATGACTCACGATATTATGACATACGTGAAGCATTTCCAGACTCATCAGACTTCAATCCGTGGAGTTGTCATGGAGAGAAAATACATATGTATCATCTGCGCATCTTTCACAATTGGGAATTGAGACGTTGAACAATGCTATGCACGGGGTCCATTCTAAAAAAAAATTCCAAAAACTAAAGTTGAGAATGAGAATGGTGATTCACTAACTGAAATAATTATGCGATTGTCATTTTGTATAATACCAGCAGAAGTACCCGGAGTTGCACGGGTGAATATTATATATGTCCATTATTTGAGGGTTTAAAATTGTCGTAATGCCTCTTTGGCAAACACAGCAAGATATTGTTTAAAATATGTAATTTTACTACTACTACAAATGGAGAAATCCAGTCGCTAGCTGCAAGTTACTTCTTACATTTTGTTACTGAGCCCCCCAAATTTTGGTCTGTAGTAGCGAACCAGTCGGATCTAAACTAAATAGAGTACCTGAGGGGGTGGGAATTTCGAAACGCCTCATAGCCTCTGGACCAAATTTGGTCCCTGGACCAAATGAGGAAGCCATGCAAAGTTTGGTCGAACTGGGATCAGAGGTGTGGCCGTGCATGAATGGCAGACACACACACACATTCTAAGACTTTGAAATTTAATTCTGTATTATAGTCACATGTTTATTTTCCTGCTAACAGCATGACATCATATTTTTTTCTTCTCTCTCAGGTGAATTTCACAAAAAAAGAGACTCAGTGGAATAGCCCTGCCACTTTGCGTTTTGCTCGCAGATTCCGTTACAAAAAAACTCTCTGATTCTCTCTGACTCTCTCGGATTCCCGGGAAGATCGAGCTTCGATGGCCAGAGACATCAGTTGCACAGAATGTCGCTCCGGTATCAGCGGTCGATCGAGAGCATCAACTACTGGCACCTGTCGGTGTTCTTGCGGTACTTCCTGCCGACGATGCTGGGGGTGCTGTTCGTGATGGCAGCGTCGCGGGTGCGGGACTGGGTGTTCGTGCTGGTGCACAAAGACGGGGAGGGAGATCAAGTGAGGTCGTGGGTCGGGGGCGGGTGCGTGCCGAATCGGAATCTCGTGCCGGAGTTGAAGAAGGCTGATTTCTCGCAATTGGAGTGTAGGATGTTTCTGCTTCCCATTCAGGAGCCGGTCTTTTCTTTCAGGGGATTTGTGCTCAGGGTCGTGAGGCCGCACGTGAGGGGGGTTGCCACCAATTGAGCACTTGTGTGAGTGGTATTATCAATGGGTGAGGGCTTGTGTTAGTGGAATTGCCATCTGATCAGGTGTCACCGCAGTGGGATTGTTATCAAATGAGGAATCACCTGAATAGAATTGCCATCGTTTGAGGACTCATGTCAGTGGAATTGTCCTCCAGTGAGGACTTCCTTCAGGAGGAATTGTAATTTCCTCCATCCCCCATTTTCAGTACATTGGAACAACTTCAGGGATATGCCTAAAACGTCATAGCTCTTGTAGGTAAGAAGTAGCCAATATTCATTTTAGGTATGGTGTTATTCTTCGAGTAACTTTCCTGACATTTCGTCCCCAAGGATATTTCCCTTGAGTGCCTTTCAGCGTCAGTCCTCCGTTCAGGAGGACTGTGATCACTGCTGCTGTCACGCAGTGAAAATTTTCGCCCATATGCATGCATTTTGTTGGAATGAAAAATAACCAATCTCAGTTGTAATTTTTGGTTCATAGTTCTCGTGATCATGCCTGTATTACTCAATAATTTATTACAAGTTGTTATTTCGTCATAAAAGCACTCAGTTCTATGACGGAAACTGTAGAGATTGAATTTGGCGAACTCAGACGAGGTGAATATATTTCAAAAATGCAGTTAGTTACCGATATCCATAAACGACCCATACCAAACACGATATATCACTTAACACTTGTGAAAACTAAATTAGAATTCCAAAAATTTCTTTAACTTTAAATTTTAAAATTAGCTTTAACGCGACCAAGGGTAACTTATGAATCAGAGCGGAAGTGGTAAAAATTTTGTATCCCAAAAAATTTTTCTTGAAAATTCCAGGTAAACAAATTGGAGTGCTGAACTATGCTGACAGCTAGTGACCGGTGGGTGGGCAGCTGTGAGTCTTTGACACGTTGGAATCACGGTGTGCCTTGGGTTGTTGTGGCTTGGGTCGTAGTCGAGGTGGTGGTGGTGACGATCACCTAGAATAGAAAATTTCACTTGAAAATTCGTGAAATCTGAAATTCGAGAGGAATGAAAACTTTCTTATGAAAATGTAGGTTTCTCAGTTATTGAGCTGGCTGGTGTAATAATTGCAATTTTGGCAGAACTACCCAAAAGAGAAATGCTACTTTTGGCTTAGTGGAATCCTGCTTCGCAATCCTAGCTGAAATGGGATTATCATCATTATTTGCCATTTTAATAAATCGGAAATTCTGTCCTATAGCGAGTCCTCCAGTTTCCGAAAATTGATTTAATTTCAATGGAATATTTGCTGTATAAACGATGTTATCGAATCAAAATGAATGAAAACGATTGGCGCCATTTCAACCTCATTTCTCCGATGATCTCCTAACTAGCCGGTAGTGAGGATCGCGACTAGCTGGCAGTGAAGGATCGCAAGTGACTCACGGATCCTCCGCCTCTTGGGATGAGGACGCAGGCGATGGCTTGTCCGATGTCGAGCATATTCCCTCCGAAGATCACCTGGCTGCTCGGCTGTGGACGTGGGAAAAAAAAAGCTTTAGCTTCTTCTTGAGCAGGAAACATTTCTCCCTCGAACTATTGTCCTAATAGCACGTTCTCAAAGACGTCTAATAATCTGTTGCCAAAGACTATTGTCCGTGCAATAATGCATAGTGCCGATTATTACTCGGGAATGCTTCGTCCCAAAATCCAACAAGAAATTTTCCATCTCAGCTCGAGGTCAACAGCGTTGTTGCGGATAAACGACCGCCCCGTTGTTAGGATTTGACTCATCATATTGGGGAAGGAAATTCACTTTCCTAATTGTTATTGAAAATTTCCTTCAATTTGATATGAACTTGTTGAGATGTTTAACGCCTGTTAATGTTCATGAGATCGTAACCTTGGCAACATAGCGATGACCTTGATGAAGTTTACTCCAAGGCAACAGCTCCGTGAAGCACTCAGATACCAAAAAATTGCTGCATGATAAAACGAGAAAATTTGGCAAGTGGATTTCTGCATAAAATAATTTTAATAAAAGGTTTTCTTTAACTAATCAATTTATATTAAGGTCTACATGCAAATCGAAGTTGCATTCAAATTCAAAATGTGCAAAATTGTCACTAGATCTCACTCAATTAAATATATATATAGAAATTTCGTCTTTGAAGCAAATTACTTTTCCAAGATCAAATTCAGATTAAAATTTCATGTCAACCCGAGGCTCCATCTAATGGAGATATCCTGGCTCTAATGGATTTCTTGCCGATTTGTTCATCGATCTCGCTTCATTCATTCTTGATTCAGCGTTGTTTGAAGAATCAGGAATCCGACAATCTTCCACATTTTGCTATTTTAATGACCATGCTATGTTATTTTGCGTCTCTCGAATCTATATGCCAAATTTGGTTCCGTTTTGTCCGTGCTGAATATAAATGGCATTCGTGAGTAGCTTGATGCTATGGCCCCAAGGCAGAAATTACCAAGGTCATTTGCTGAATACCCAAGGTCAAAAGTTCAGAAATATTCGTTGGTCTTCAATGACTCATCTGACGTGCCAAATTCAATTTAAAAATCTCATAAACTGCGAAATTGATCGTTGAAGAAAAATCTCTCGAACCCGTGAGTGCTCACCGTGAGAACGTCGGCGCACGAGCCGTACTGACTCCCGAAGAACTGCCGGATGCAATTGGCCATGTTGTTCATGTACGGCGCCGGGCTGAGGAAGTTCAGGAATCCGCCGTTCTGCAAAATTTTAAGAGGCTGAGATCGCCCTGGGGATTTCAGGTGAATAAGGGACTGGACGGAGGATATATGCAGAGTTGATCCAGCGTAGGATCGATGAGATCGATACAGGATCGGTACAGGATCGGTATAGGGGGAATGGGAGAGTCACAAGCCTTTGGGGTCTTTTTTGGTCTTTCTGGGGTCTTTGGGTGGAATCATGAATACCCATTAATTCTGATTTTGGACGTCAGATTTTTCTTCTTGAACTGATGGAACCAAAAATCTGTATATCAACCCTCTGATCATGATGCACGCGATCCGGCATCCCTGAACGAGTGGAACTCACCGCCATGCACGTCTGGCATCCCTGGTTGTCAGCCGCGTTCGTGCAGAAAACGGCGCTGCCGGTGTTCAGCAGGAAGCCTCCGATCACTCCGCTGCCTCCGTTGTTCCCGTTCTGAAACGATGCTCAAAATCTCAGATTCTCGTTACGCTTTAGGGACTTTTTTTTTCGGGAAGCCCGATGTTTTGCCATTTTTGCATTCTCTGCCATTTTGCGGTTTTTTTCTCCACGTGGCACAGTCATGTGGGTCGCCAACCACGAGTAAAAAAAAAAAAAGAAAAACTTTCTAATTTTTTAAATTACACTCACAAACAACTCTCCATTTTCTCGAGTTTAATTTCCCCTTTTGGCGTCAGCGAAGGCTTCAAACTTTATGCTGATTATGCTGATTAGGCTAATTAGGTCACATTTAGGCCTCATCCTTCTTCATCGACAGCCTCCTTGCTTAGAGTAAGAAGCGCGTGGGATCGCGGGAGATGGGATAAGAGGCGAATGGGGCCAAAAGTACTGGTAAGTACTACGTTGTACCGCTGGGAAGTGCAATTATTGGCTAAATCAGCGTAATTCATGAATAAATGAGCGTAATTTAACGAGTCTTGGAGACATTTGAAATTCGATATTCGTGAAATCGTCGTTTGCAAAAATACTCGTGCCAAATGCTGCACAAGTATTCACGAATAACAAGGATGACTATCTCAGGATGCGCTGATCTTTTGGCCTTATTTTGCAAAAAAACATATCTATGGGGATTTACAATGAGTGTGACTACCATTATTAGCTTGTCATTTGAAACATATGTGCCAAAAATCATATTGGAATATTACGAACTTCTCCGAATTTGGATGCTTTTTCGCAGAAAATTTGGAAAAATATCGCTGGTTATTAGCGCATTGAGCACTGACGAGACTAAATCAGGACTTCAAGGACTCGCTCAATAACGACATTCTGACCATCGCACCAAAGATCGGCGTCTCTGTCAATTACTGGGGAAGAGTCGGTCTGAATTACTCGCCCCAGTAACCATTTTATGGTTACTGATGATAGACACTATTTATTTTAGAAATAGTGTCTATCATCTGGAAAGTTTCATTTTGAGAAATATGACATTCCTGCACATCCATTAAATTAGAAAGAGGCTCGTACAGGGTGTCTCGGAACTGTTATATTTGTTTATTCGTTGTTCCTCAAATATTGATCGCTCATCAATATCCTCAAATATTGATCGCTCATCAATATCCTCAAATATTGATTGCTCATCAATATCCTCAAATATTGATTACTCATCAATATCCTCAAATATTGATTACTCATCAATATCCTCAAATATTGATTGCTCATCAATATCCTCAAATATTGATTGCTCATCACTGTAAGTTGACAGTCTCTTGAAAAATGAAGTGTTTGGCATATTTTGATGTCAAACTTTTATTTCTTTCTCTCAAATTGCCGAAATTAACTGAGCTTACGCCCTATTTTATTGAAAAAGTAATATAAAAGTAAAGCAAAAAAAATATTCATCGGAAAGCAACGTGGAACGACTCATGGAAGAGTTTCCCCGAACCGAAGGAGGCGAAGAAGCCTTTCTAAGGGCATGCAGACAAACGTCTCTGGACTCATCTGACTTCAATCCGTTGAATTGTCAAGGAGAGGAAGTGCATATGTGTCAGCTGTGCATCTTTCACTATGTGTAAGAAATACATAAACATGCAAATTGAGACGTTGAACAAGACTATGCATGCGGTCTATTCTTTTCAAAAGAAAACCCAAAAATTAAGTAATGATTCACCATCTGTCATTTTTTATATTATATCATTATAGATATTATGTATATTATTATTATGTATATATAGATATATATATATTATGTCAATATTCCCTGTAATGAACGCGAATATCTTTTATCCAAGAGACTTCAAGTTAAACTTACATTTCCATAGAGATTGAGTTTTGTAGAACAAAGGATATTTGAAAAACTTCACTTTTCTTAAGATTTATGGGTGCCACTGGGCCATATTTTTTCATAATCCCTTCAGTCCAATATGACTGAAGGCAAACTTAAAAAGAAAATGTTTTTCCCATTTTTCCAATAGTACGGAGAATAGGTGAAAATATCATCAAAATCAGAAAAAATAATTCTTCTTCGTAGCATGTTGTGTCACTCGTCGACAGTCCGACATTTAGTCCGACAGTCGGACTAAGTGTGTCGAATCGTGTTCCGGTCGATAATTTCAGAGCACGCCACAGTCTCGGACTCGAAGCACTCAAAGCATACCCACTCTCGTGACAAGCGCCACCTGTTCCCATTCAACCGTTAGCCTCCGCCCAAGGGCAAGCGACACGGAATTTCATCTCAATTCTCTCTCAGACGAGCAATTGAGGCACCGATTGAGGCTTTCTCATCGAAAGTTTCTCCATGAGAAAGAAAGAAATATTCCACAGGTTCAGTTAGTCTCCAGTGCATAGTGGAACGCATAGCCTCGGCCGCATAGTCCCTATGCACTGTAGAGCGCATTTTTCTGCCCAAAACCACGACTTTGGATTGCATGGATTGCGTGAGGCACTTAAAAAAAATTTCTCTCAGTCATCAAAAGTTATTCCATCGTTTAAGCCTCATAGAGGTTATGGAGCTTATAAAGGGTTGCCAAAAAAAAACTTTTTTCGATTCTGAGCCAAGGCGTTTATGAACAGCAGATTAATTCCATTTGACTAAGTAGTGTAAGCGTCTTTTTTTAAAATCGGTTTTAGCGTAATGCAGCATAACAAAACGTATTTCTTCAAAGACTCAATAGTTTCAGATTAGCAACAAATCGGAATAAAATTCTACTTCATATCCCTCCGATTGTCTGGACTTACACGAAATACGACCGCCCACCGATATCCTAAATGATCGATGAACCACCAATTATTCCAATTTATCACATCTCTAAAATCGTGCAAATCTATTTTCTTCAAGCCTATTCATCTTAACTTCGCAGAAATACTAGGTTGTAAAGAAAGTTTTTGTGCATAAATACGAAATTTATTTCAGCATCATTTTCTAGATAAAATTTTTGTTTTGTTTATATACGTATTTGGTATCATTTTGAAGCGGGTTTTATGCCGCGTATAAATATATGTTGCTTTTTTTCCAAATCGCTGAATTTATTTTAAAAAATTACAGCGTTCAGAATGTGTGACAAAAAAATCGGGCTTCGCGGACTATTGCGTTGTTTGTATGCACAAAAACTTTCGTTACAACCTAGTACTACGACCTTGAAGCAATTGAATTTTTAACTCTGCCCTCTACGTCAAAAATAAAACTGGAGAAAAAATAATATTTGCCCCTTTACCTCTTCAGCATTTATCGTCAAATGGGAAACAAGAAAACAGGACATCCAATCCTGAATCCGGAAGACATATTGGGTCCTGGCACGCTTTTTGGACAATTTGAACGTCTGAGGAGTTCTCTGAGCCGTTTCATTTAGACACCCGACACACCGCGAAACGAGTCGGTCACAGATTTCAATTTTCAGGTTCGAAATTCGACTTCCACTATTGAATCCCGAAAATTGCTCAAGTCCTCTCAAAAATCAATAGAATTGTTTTTTAGCCACACGCAAAATGTGAAAGACACATTTTGCAGCTTTATTGTGAATTCAAACATGTTACCATATAATTATAAATATCAACTTATTTGATGGACATGATGACGGCTTCTGTTGCTATCGAAATATGCCATATATGACACATTTGGTTCTTCCAGCAGGGCGAAATTATTTATGCCTAAAACATCAAGACATAAAAGGTTTCTAAATTTCCCCCAAATTTCTCGGTTTTCCGGCTCTAACTGGAAAAAATTCAGCACTTCGAGTGTAAATGTAGTTTGATTACAGGGTAAAATGCGGGTGACTAGCGTTTAATATATCAGAATTATAAAGGATGGTATAAGTCGGTATTTGTAAGGAAATGCAAATTTATCCCATTACCAAGAGTTTCTAAGACGGCTGTCAGGCACAACTCGAGAGAAATATTTAATCGTACCAAGAAGATCGGCGAGGCCAGCAGCGACGCGGGCGAGAGGACGAGGAGGAGGAGCAGACCGACCTCCATGTCTGAACTTGACCTTGTCTGAGCGAAGACTGACTTCCCGCTTCATTCATGCTGTCCCCTGGATGGGGTCCATCCATCCCCCCCCCGCGTGGCGACAATGCGATTCTGTGAATGGACGCGTTGCACGCCCTTCCTCCTTCCGCTTTCGCATTTACATAGAAAAATTCCTTCCTTTCACCCTTTGACATTGAAAATGTTTCAAGTCATCCTTACAGCGCTTCCGCACACAAGTGATGCTTCTTTGAAATAATTAAAGCGTGAACTACGCCTCATTGTCGCCGGCAATTTAAAAAAATGCAATTATGAATCGAAAAGGCAAGCAGTTCGCATGATATAGTGGAATAAAACCTTTCGCTCTGCTCGGAGTCACTTCAAGAAGTGACTTAAAAAAATTAATGAGTAATCGTCACTTCTTTCATCAAATAATCGAAGGATTAATCGCATTCCCAAGGAAGGATGAACATTTTCCCCTTGAAATATAGGCCTTGCTTCAGCCCTAGTGTCCTCTGAAGTGGAGACATCTATCGTTCAAACAAGGTTCCTGCTAGTAAAGCGAGATGGCGCCTAAATGTTTCATCGGTGTAAGAGAGTGATTCTCCATAAACCCCAAGTACCTTTAATATTTTCCCACGGACAACTTCTGCAAGGCCACTCGAATCCCCCAACGCTGATGATAATTTCGTTTCCCCTCGAGGAATGTCGATTCGCGAGGGAGATCATCGTCAGGGGGAAGACGACCGGATGAGCGACGGATGAGGTCGCATTTGGGTTTCGAAGAGTGAATACTCTCTTGTCGTACTCGCTGGAGCACTCAAACAACAATCAAACAACAATCAGCAATCATGTACAAGCAGAGAAATTTGTTCCTGACAAATATTACTCCGGTATTGGCATTAAGTCGATATTGATCCAATATTGGCATTAATACTCGTAAAAGCATTGGACCCACATTGGCCTTAATACTCGACCAGTATTGGCCCAGGACCGATTTTCCATTTGACCAATATCGAACCGTTTCATTCTGATCTGACGTATTCGATCGCCAGAGATCGCCAAGAGATCGCCAAGAGATCGCTCACAGATCGCTCTGCTCGAGGAATGAGGACGCAGATGATGGCTTTTCCGATGTTCAGCGCATCTTCCTCGAACATTTTCTCACTGCCCGCCTGCGGAGGGGAAAATTTGACACTCGGTGCAGTCCTGTAAATTACAATGGATTTTTTTTTTCACTGGGACTATTGTCCTAGTAGCACATTCTCAGAGACTATTGTCCTAGCAGGACGCTCCCAGAGACTATTGTCCTAGTGATGCGTTAACAGCGGCATTGCGCAGCGAACAAATCCTTTCCGCCTGCAAATGCCTCGCTGCTCGGGAGCCGAATCCACCATCGAATAAATGGAATCTTACAATCAAACTGCTCCAATAACCTGGAATCCTTCAATTTTTGCCTCTCCCGATGGCGGGATTGCGTTGATGATCCAAATCTTCTCACGATATTGGGATTAAGCAAGTCTTGATGATTTTAGCGAAACATTCCTATTTTTTAAAATTAAATTAAACTCATGAATTTAATTTTTTAATTCAAAGTCCTGAACGGGAATATTCAGGAAGCAATTGCCATTGAATTATCGACCCACCCTCCCAGAAGTGGAAGGGCGAAATCGTCATTGAGAATTCGTGAGCACTCACCGAGAGGACGCCGCTCACGGGGAGGACGTCCCTCACTGCGAGGACGTCGGCGCAGGGGGCATAGGGACTCCCGAAGAACCTCCGGATGCAAACGGCCATGCTGTCCATGTACGGCGCCGGGCTGATGACGTTCAGGAATCCGCCGTCCTGCAAATATTTCGGTCTTTTTTCTTGGAATTCGTGGTCTCCCCGCGAAAAAGCTGAAACTCCAAACCGGTTTTCCTCCACTGCATTTAATTCTCGAAGGAGAATAAGAGATAATAAGAAGTGCTCCAGCTTTACCTTGCTCAACTGGGTACTTGAAGAAAAAATTTCTTTGTGGCCTTTTAGCTATTAATTTCCCAAACCCTATCCCCCCCCCCACAAGTTCTAGGATTTATTGCATAAGGTCATACTTTCTGTTATGTTTGACGAGTTTTTGGTTATATTTCATGTTCATATATATGAGCGGATTTTAGCTCATATAAATCCGCCCTCTGAATATGCACATCGTCGACTCTTCTGCGTCATCCGGATGCTGCTCGAGTCGGACTCACCGCCATGCACGTCTGGCATCCCCGGTTGTCGGCTGCGTTCGTGCAGAAGGCGGCGCTGCCGGTGGTCAGCAGGAAGCCTCCGATCAATCCGCTTCCTTTATCGTTGCTGTTCTGGAAAGATGTGTAGTCGTGAACATCAGGTGAGCCTTCAGAGAGTTCAGTCAGGTTGATCAGATCATATTTCAGTTTTCAATACTTTTCACTGCTTGCCTTTCTCCTCCAGTATTCCAGCTCTACCTCTACACAACCTCTAATATGCCTTGCCGAAAGAGAACTTCGTGCGTCTGTGCACCATTAGCTACGATCAAATCACTGCAACTGTTTATTTAAAGCGCATCTAAAGCGTCAGTACTTAAGATGATTCTGGAAAAAAACAAGTTCAGTGTTACAATATACGTACCGTTAGTCCAGGATGAGGGATTAGGTTACCAGAAGGCCTAATGAATTAGGGATCAGGTTCAAAAGCTCGGAAAACAAATTAAACTGTACCAATGAGGAGAGGGGTGAGGCGAGAAGCGACGCGGGCGAAAGGACGAGGAGGGAAAGCAGACCGGCCTCCATGTCTGAACTTGACCCAAGCTAGAGCGAAGACTGACTTTCCGCTACATTCATGCTGTCCCCTGGATGCGTCCTTTCATTCCCCGCTTGGCGACACTGAGATGTGGAATTCTATGAATGGATGTTTTCATTCCCTTCTATCTTCCGCTTTTCCTATTGACATTTCCTCTTTTCATCCATTTATTTTGAAAACGTTCCTGAACGCTCTTTCATCTCTCCCGCGCACAAGTGTTCCCATTCAAACGAGCACCAGATGCATCACTTCACGAATATCTTTATCATTTATCTCATCTTTATCATAAGACTGTTGCTGCAAGCAATCAATTAATCGAAACTCAATCACAAAGCATGCACTTTTGGTTATTTTGCACGCTATGCACTGAAATTGTAAGCAACAAATGGTATTCAGGGCGAAATTCGAAAGCCAAATCCATGTTCAATCTCTTTCAATTTGTAAAGACGCGACATGAACTTCAACTGATTAATATTTTGGCTAATTTAATTAAATCGGCAGGCTTAAGAATGATTTATAATGGAACCTATCCTGTTCCTGTCATGAGGACAAGGGAAAGGAAATATGTTTTTGATTTTCTCCAGAATTTTTTCCCTTCATGGTTGTACCGATTGTCCTTTTGGATACGAAACTATTCATACAATTCTGTACTTCGGTGCGATACTTCGACGAGAATAGCAGAAATGAATGATTCGCGGGAAAAAATGCAACGATTTATTGGCAAATGCGGAATGGCCTGATACATTTTTGCCATACAGATTCGAATCAGGTGAAGGAATTACCGACTCAAGAGAAAACAGGCAGGGAGTACTCGCTGCAGTACTTTGCTCCAGACTGAGACACTCGTAATAACGCAGGATAACTGTCAAGATAGCCACGAGAAATGCTACATGAGTAGATTTTAAAATTAGATTTGGATAGGAAAAAAAATTCCCAGAAGTCCACCCAATACGTAAGGAAGGGACACCATTAAACATTTTTCTGCATCTCGTGCTCGTGCAGATTTCTATTTAGCAATCCATGGACGACTCGAAGAAACGAAGTCCAAGAATCGCTAGGAGTGCGGGATCCTGCTGACGGCCAGTGACAAGAGGAGCAGGGTAACTGACGGCCAGTGACAAGAGGAGCAGGGTAGCTGACGGCCAGTGACAAGAGAAGCAGGGTAGCTGACAGCCAGTGACCCGAAGGAATCACGGTGCTGCTCGGGTAGTCGTGGCTTGGGTTGTGGTCGAGGTAGTTGTGCTAATGGTTCCCTATGAGGAAAAAAAATTCATTAAAAGCATTTTTGAAACATAGCAAACGAAAGAAAAAAAATTCAAGCATGAATTTTGAAGAAAAAAATTTTTTTCTCCGGGAAAATTTTTCTGGATAAAAGTTTTTGAAGGACCTCATTTCGCATTCGAGGAAGGATCGCTAAAGAAAGATCGTAAAAGACTCACGGATCCCCCGATTTTGGGAACGAGGACGCAGGAGATGGCTTTTCCGACGCCCAGCGCATTCCCTCCGAAAATCCCCTGGCTGCTCGACTGAGGATGGGAAATTTGGGCTTTGGTTTCAACGTAGAAGACAATGTTCTCAGGGACCATTGCGCGTGTAACAATGTTCTCACAGATCAATGCGCGTGTAACAATGTTCCCACTGACCATTGCCCTTGTAACAATGTTCCAGGATACCATTTTCCCATCCACAATGCATTTTTACCATTAAATTATTCATTACTTCACTGGGAAACATATTTTTGTATCACTAACGTCTATATTAATCACTAAGCGTCCATTCCTGAAGAAGAATCCAATCGCAGCAAGTTCAAGCAAATGAACGTTAAAATTTCTAGATGAAAAAAAGTTATGCCTTCTTCTCATTCAGACTCGACCCAAGTATTGCTGATGTTGAAACAACAATCCCATTACTTTAATTAACTTCATTATATATTATTATATATTTCTGTCTGGGGGAACACCTGAACGCGTGCAAAATTTCGAGCAATGGGAAAAAAAAAATCGGCTTCGCTCATCCGTGAGTGCTCACGCTCACCGTGAGGCCGTCGGCGCACGAGGAGTACTGGCTCCCGAAGTACTTCTGGATGCAGTTGGCCATGTTGGTCGTGTACGGCGACGGGTTGAAGATGTTCAGGAGGCCGCCGTTCTGCAAAATATCGGGGAAAATGGATTTGATTCGACCGCAATTTTCGTGAATGCGAAAAGAGTGGTCGAAGTCGGTCTCCCTGGAATGACCTTTAATTTTGGTCTTTAATTTTAAAGGACGGGATTGGAAGCGTCTGGAGGCAGTGGGATGGAAATCCGGTTGGGTGGATGGTCCATTGCAAGATGCGTTCGAGGGGGGGGGGAGGCTTGGTCGATTGGTTTGACGTGATTGGAGATTGGCTTCGAATGGGACCAAGGGCCAATTGGCCTCTAAGGGGACTGAGGGCTAATTGGTCGCCGGAGAAAAAATTCGTAATAATTGCATGAATTCCAGGGAGACCGTGGCTGCTTCCAGTTCCTTATAATAGCTCCTGTTTGCACGATTTGAGAGTTGGGGCATCATCAGCGGATTCGTCTGATCCGGCATCCCTGATTGCGTCGGACTCACCGTCATGCAGGTCAGGCATCCCTGGTTGTCGGCCGCGTTCGTGCAGAAGATGTTGCTGCCGGTGTTGAGCAGGAAGCTGCTGATCGCTCCGGTGCCTCCATTGTTCCCGTTCTGGAATGGGGATTTCCTTTATGAGTCTCAGGCCAAAGACAAAAAAATGACTTCATTCTCGAAAATATTCGCACAAACGACTCATATTATTGAAATAAGTTATTCCCAGATAAATTACGCTTTTAAAGCCAATTTTTAGGATGAGGCCAATTTTTAGGATGAGGCCAATTTTTAGGATGAGGCCAATTTTTAGGATGAGGCCAATTTTTAGGATGAGGCCAATTTTTAGGATGAGGCCAATTTTTAGGATGAGGCCAATTTTTTGGCTTCATCGTTCTCCACCTCTTGCTAAATTCTCTTGCCCCGAGTATATTGATAGATGATCCAATCGGGCAAAAAGCTAGAGACGCCGAAAAACTTCAAAACAGAATTAGGTAAGAATCGCGTTGGACCTTCGGGCGTCGGACCGCGGCAACCCTGCTCCGAGTCTGGACGATTCTTGCTCCGCATGAGAAATACGGAAGGCCATGCAGACAAGTTGATTATTTGCGTGGCGAAAAGTTCATCAAGAATTCTCAGGGATTCTCCTTTCCGATCCGGTTATTATTCCCTTCCTTCCTTGCCATTGGAAGTGCGATCCCACGCGATTCTTACTCTGTTTTTTAATTGAAGGACGACTCGTGTTCTGTATTTTTTATTATTGAGAAACGGCAATTAGCCTAATATGCACTTGTTAACACGTTCCCGGTAAATATATGATCAATTTTGGCGAGATTAGAATTTTGCATGAAGGAGCTGAAGTTGTTCAAGAACGGACCCATTCTTGGCATAATAAAAATAAAACGCCTTAGAATCGCTTTCGCTTTCACAAACGAAAATAACACAGAGAAGGGCAAGGTGTATCATTGGGACTCCGCCTAGCCCGTTAATCATCTCTGCCAGTCGCCATGAAGGACCTCGAGCTCAGACGACTGTTAGCACGAGTCACGAGCGACAAGTTGGTCGTTCTTGCCCGAATTTCCCCAGTAACTTTTGTTCCAGAGAGAGCTGAATGAATCGGGTCCTGCGCGGGCGCTGTCGGAAGTTGTCCCCATGGGGTCCGACAGTCGGATCTGAAGTAGGATTGTGTTTCCTGCTGTTTTTTTTTTTTGCAGAGCATGCTACACTTTAGCATTTGGAGTAAGCACATTCTCGGGACCAGCGCGGAATGCTCTTTTTGAGCTTTTGCTAAGATTCCTATCATAAGAAACTATTCTTTTCTGCAGTGCCATGCCCATGCTAAAAGCCCATTTAGAGTTCAAAGAAATTGGATTCCTTACTTCATTTCCCCATAGATTTTATTGGGATTTTTTTCTTCAAATTTCAAATTTCATGCGAATTTTAAATAGTTGGTGATTTAAAAAATATAAGGCTTTTTTGTTAGATGAAATATATAGAGAGACCTCTTAAAAAATAATTTTATTTATTCATTAAGTAGGCTTCAGTTCCCATTCAAACATGAGAAAACATTCATGCACTTGGTTTTTATTTTATTA
Source organism: Darwinula stevensoni (assembly GCA_905338385.1). NCBI lineage: Eukaryota > Metazoa > Arthropoda > Ostracoda > Podocopida > Darwinulidae > Darwinula > Darwinula stevensoni. The sequence goes on from CAJPEV010001950.1 coordinate 25,023, forward strand.
AATATTTTATTTTATTCTGTCGCTAAAAAGGGAAATAATCTGAACTCGAATTGAAGCTTCATTTCTGCAGAATACGTGCCTGCCTGATCTCAAAAATGATTCCAGAAATGCAACTTGATGCATTCACTTCCACAAGGTTTCGTCCATTCGTCCGTATTAGATGATTTTACCAGAGTCAGATTTTACCAGTACCTACAGGGGATCAGATTAAAAATAAATTGAGTCGTACCAGAAAGGAGAGGAAAGGCGAGGCGAGCAGCGACGTCGGCGAAAGGACGAGGAGGAAGAGCAGACTGGCACCCATGTCTGAACTTGACCTTGTCGGAGCGAAGACTGACCTCCCGCTTTATTCGTGCTGTCCCCTGGACCCTCCCATCCCGGCGTGACGATGAAGAGCGATATGGCAATTTATGAATGGATTCCTGTATGACGCCCTTCCTCCCGCTTTCGCGTTGGCATTGAAAATATCTCTTTTTTTATCTTTTCAATGAGAAATTATGCGTTCTAGGAATCTGAATGCAGAACGATCTGCCAAGGTCAGAGAGCTTATTATGGGAAAAATGATTCACTCTTTTGCGTCGATGGAATGAATTGCTCGCTTGATGTTCGGCGACCACAAAGGAAGCATCGGAATTGTACTTTATGCAGGATGAAGCGCCCAACGAGAACCGCCGTGTCTGAACTTGACCCAAGCTAGAGCGAAGACTGACTTTCCGCTTCACTCATGCTGTCCCCTGGATGGGTGATCTCGTCCCCGCGTGGCGACAGTGAGATGTGGGACTCTTTAGAGTCCCACTATCCGCGCCTTCCGCCTTCCTATTGACTTTTCCCGTTTTCCCTCAATGTGTCTGTCTTCTTCAAGTCATCACTTCGTCGAAATTCAATCACAAAACCGTAATTTTTGGTTATTTTGCGCGCTCTGCAGCGAAATTGGGAACTATAAAATGTTCACTGGGGAAATTTTGAAGTCGATCTGAATTCAATCGAAATCAAATAAGTTTTTAACTCACGACTTTAACTTCTTATAGAAAGATTAAGTTCATAAGGATAATTCTTTAAGGATAATTCTTAATGGACCTGATCTCTTTTGCCTTTTGAGAATGAGGGAAAGGAAAAATCGCAGTTCTTTCAGTAATGGGTGCTGCATAACGTCGTGGTGGGTCTATACGAAACTATCCATGAAATTACGCAGATGCGAACCAATACTCATCATTAACATATATTTTTTCGTTCTTTCAACGAAAAATTATGCTTTCCGGGAATTTCGGAGCAGAACGATCTGCCAAGGTCAGTCTGCCTTTTATATGCAAAATTTACGCAATTTTTCCCTTTTTTTTTTTTGCTCCAACGAGATGAATTGCTCGCGTGACACCCAGTGAGCACGCAGGAAGCACCGAAATTATACTCGTTCCAGGAAGAGCAGGATGAACCGTCATAACAAAAAGGATATGAAAAAACTCTCCCGATCATAAAATTCGACGATGACATGACAATGGAGTTTTCACGTGATGTTATATGTTTTCACGTAAGCCTTCGAAATTTGAAACCAGACCGCATCAAATAATAGGTGGCAGAGCCGTGCGAACCCAATGCAACCCTGGCACAGGTTCATCTGGCAACCCTGGTCCCTCTGCTCCACACATCTCTTCGAGTCTCGCAAGCGTTCCGTCACCCACGAAGGCTGGAAGGAAACTGACCTCCTTTCTCGCTGACCCCCGGCCCCGACCCAGGCCCAGGGCCGCGCATGCGTACTGGGATCGGACCCGCATCCAAGAAGGCCGGTGATAGAAATTCATCTTGCCTGTATGGCTTTGCATGTCGCTCATATTCTTCCGGCAAGACTCCAAGACAGGAGGCATCTCGTAGACTTGTAGACTCATGCATGCAACTTAGAGGGAGAACTCTCCAAAGAGAATTCCCGGAGAACGAGGCGGAATTCGCAGATCGCGGAGGCTCGCGGATTCGTTGTGGCTCCGCGAACAAAATATCGCGAGCAAAACGTCGCGGGGAAAGAACATCGCGAGGCGATAGCATCGCGCCATGTGGATTTCGCGCAAGTGAATTTTAATTTAAGGCAAGTAATTTAGTTTGAGTCACTGTTACCTGTAAGCTGCGGCTTACTCGGGTCGAAGCTTACTCGGGGTGGCAGCAGCGTGGCTGAGAACTTAACCCAATACACCGCCACCGTACACACTTCACACTTCACAGGGAACAGAAGCTCAAACTAAATTAAATTTCTTACCTTACATTAAAATTCACTAAAGCTTCACTTTCTGCTCGCAGGCTTTCAAGCCTCGAGGGCCCCACGCGATGTTTTTCCGCGATGTTTTTTTTCCTTGCGATGTTCTTTCTGCACACCGTTCATTGTATCGTGCCCCTCGTTGTGTATCGTGCCCCTCGTGTATCGTGCCGCCCATCACGTTTTATGCGGTTCCTTTTGTGTCTCACGCGTCGCACAGTCGTCTTTCCCCCCGTATCTTCGCATCAGGTGGGATTTCCATGCAAATGTCAGCAGAGAGACTTCCTTCTGCGACAGTGCAAATTCGCGCCGATCTGCGGTAGTGCAAATTCAGAGGGTGCAAAAAAAAAGAGGGACAACGACCGACCGAGCCATTCGAGAGGTCGTTCAACCCGGAAAGGACGAAAAGTAGACCGCCGACATCGCAAGATTGCACCCAGGGTAAACACGGGGTCACGCGTTTCCCTCGCTTCCCTCGCCCCCCCTCGTCCCCATTTTTTTTTTTTGCTCCAACGAGATGAATTGCTCGCGTGACACCCAGTGAGCACGCAGGAAGCACCGAAATTATACTCGTTCCAGGAAGAGCAGGATGAACCGTCATAACAAAAAGGATATGAAAAACTCTCCCGATCATAAAATTCGACGATGACATGACAATGGAGTTTTCACGTGATGTGGTACGTTTTCACGTAAGCCTTCGAAATTTGAAACCAGACCGCATCAAATAATAGGTGGCAGAGCCGTGCGAACCCAATGCAACTCTGGCACAGGTTCATCTGGCAACCCTGGTCCCTCTGCTCCACACATCGCTCCGAGTCTCGCGAGCGTTCCGTCACCCACGAGGGCTGGAAGGAAACTGACCTCCTTTCTCGCTGACCCCCGGCCCCGACCCAGGCCCAGGGCCGCGCATGCGTACTGGGATCGGACCCGCATCCAAGAAGACCGGTGATAGAAATTCATCTTGCCTGTATCGCTTTGCATGTCGCTCATATTCTTCCGGCAAGACTCCAAGGCATCTCGTAGACTTGTAGACTCATGCATGCAACTTAGAGGGAGAATTCTCCAAAGAGAATTCCCGGAGAACGAGGCGGAATTCGCAGATCGCGGAGGCTCGCGGATTCGTTGTGGCTCCGCGAACAAAATTTCGCGAGCAAAACGTCGCGGGGAAAGAACATCGCGAGGCGATAGCATCGCGTCATGTGGATTTCGCGCAAGTGAATTTTAATTTAAGGCAAGTAATTTAGTTTGAGTCACTGTTACCTGTAAGCTTCGGCTTACTCGGGTCGAAGCTTACTCGGGCCGAAGCTTACCCGGGGTGGCAGCAGGATGGCTGAGAACTTAACCCAATACACCGCCACCGTACACACTTCACACTTCACAGGGAACAGAAGCTCAAACTAAATTAAATTTCTTACCTTACAGTAAAATTCATTAAAGCTTCACTTTCTGCTCGCAGGCTTTCAAGCCTCGAGGGCCCCACGCGATGTTTTTCCGCGATGTTTTTTTTCCTTGCAATGTTCTTTCCGCACACCGTTCATTGTATCGTGCCCCTCGTTGTGCATCGTGCCCCTCGTTGTGTATCGTGCCCCTCGTTGTGTATCGTGCCCCTCGTTGTGTATCGTGCCCCTCGTGTATCGTGCCGCCCATCACGTTTTATGCGGTTCCTTTTGTGTCTCACGCGTCGCACAGTCGTCTTTCCCCCGTATCTTCGCATCAGGTGGGATTTCCATGCAAATGTCAGCAGAGGGACTTCCTTCTGCGACAGTGCAAATTCGCGCCGATCTGCGGTAGTGCAAATTCAGAGGGTGCAAAAAAAAAAGAGGGAGAACGACCGGCCGAGCCATTCGAGAGGTCGTTCAACCCGGAAAGGACGAAAAGTAGACCGCCGACATCGCAAGATTGCACCCAGGGTAAACACGGGGTCACGCGTTTCCCTCGCTTCCCTCGCCCCCCCTCGTCCCCCCTCGCCCCCCCTCGCCCCCCCCCCCGATAACAATCACTGGGGTCACAGGTTCCCCCTCCCCGATAACAATAACGGGGAGTTTGCGGCAGTTTGACCACAGTGCGGCGGCCTTTCAGCATGCGGTTCGACGAGGTCTCGCTTTCGCTCGTCTGCTTGGTCTTCTTGGCCTGTCTGGTGAGTTTCTTCATAACTGGCAATGGGCAATCTGATTACAATTGCCTCCGGGCAATCTGATTACAATTGCCTCCGGGCAATGAATCGGCAATAGCAGCCGGCAGTGGAGTTTCGAACTCGGTCAGGACGGATTTGTAAAAAATGAGAATGAAATAAGTTTCGGCCAACCGGCTCTTACCACTCATGAGTAATCCATGAGTAATTCACGAGTAATTCAAATCCGGATCGAACAATTCCAATAATCGTAAATGGAGTTACTTTTGGATATGGCCGAGCGTTTCCCCGTTCGAAATCCCGCGGAGAATTCTGCGTCGTCGGAAAGCCTTCTTTGTCTCCTTTCATTTAATGAGTAACGAACGCGGATTCTCGGAGGAGTTTCGACAGGGCTAGCGAACGCTGCTCAGCAGATTATTTTAAACTTTCGTGTTGCGACTCAATATGCAGAAAGGCGTATTAAGACTCAATGTACGAAATGGCGTATTAAGACTCAATGTACGAAATTGGGTATTAAGACTCAATGTACGAAATTGGGTATTAAGACTCAATGTACGAAATTGGGTATTAAGACTCAATGTACGAAATTAGGTATTAAGACTCAATGTACTTTCTTCACGGATCCGAATGACGGAGACGCCTCGAGTCGGGAAATCGAGTGTGGCAAGCAACCGCGTCGTTAAGTCACGCAGCGTTTTATCGACTGGGGAAATAGAATCGCAGCGATTCCCACCCGAGTGGAAGAGGAGGCCGACGGCCGAATGGGCCTCGATCGTCCATAATGGGACGAAAATAGCACGGACCCAATCGTGAATAATGAATGCGAAAAGGGGGAAGGCGGAGTTCCTCTCCTCGCGCCATCTTCAGGATAGATGGGGAGACGACAGTTACCCGGTGATTGGCCGGGAGACAGTGACGTCACTAGTGATAATATTATTTTTTTTCTGCAATTTTTTTTTTATGGTGGCCGCTGATGTGGAATTAGTTCAAAAATGCATGCTCAAGCTCCATCGGTCGGTGATCCTTGATCTTCGGCATTACGCAACTTGCTGCATTACTTGACTCTGCATTACTTGACATCTTGCATTACGCAACTTGCTGCATTACTTGACATCTTGCATTACTTGACATCTTGCATTACTTGGCCTTTTGATTTTAGGTGCCCGAGAGGGAGGGGCAAAGAAGGATTCCGTCGTTGGCCTGTCGTTTCGCCAAATCGCCTGCGACACCTGCCACCTGTCGGTCCTGCATTCGCGTGAGAGCTTCAGCCTGCTCGGTGCATTGCCGTTGCGCTTTCGCCTGTTCACGTCTGTCGATGACTTCAACGAAGAAGCGATACGGCGTGAAATGATTTTTGCAGATTCGACGGAAATGCGCGCGGAAAACCGCCATTCGCGGAATTTCAATCCCCGCAAGCGTCAAGATTGGAAAAAAAAATTCCTCTGCGAGCAAGAAAATCGATCCAGCGGCAACCATTCCGACGTCACAAATAAGCAGTCGTCAGTCAGACGGAAGAGCGGTGGGAAAATCCGCTGTAGTCGCTCGAGTTCTCAGAACGAAATTTCCAAATTTCCATTAAAATTTCCATTGCGCGATGAAAGCGGAAAACTCAAACGAGAAGAGAGTTTGTTGAGTGTGCCGTGACTGCATGAGTGCATTAAAAAAATATATATTTTAAAATGTTTTAAAATTTGTTTGCACCGTGATGCAGTTATGTAGCAGAATTATTCGACACACTGAAGACAACTAACTCTTGGCCCACCCCATAAACGTCGAGGCCGACATTTTCCAACGCGCTACGTCGGCTCTCGGTGACGTACAGGCGCGTAAGAACGAGGACTGCAAGGACACTCACACAAGGGGCGTGAATGCGATCGGCGTGACACGCGCGCGTCTAATGCTTGCGTGTTGGACCTGTTCGTCGCCTGCAAAGCAGAGAAATTTTCTCGCGCAAAGCCAGTCTTATCACTCTATCAATTCACAGCAAAAAAAAATGCTCGAGTGGGGAATAGAAAATTTTGCACCATGGGAATCACACTAGCACTTCTTCGTTCTCCTCACGCCCAACTTGTCACAGGGAGCCGGGTACGTGAACGCGGCCATCTTCAGAGTGCCGAGGATGCAGAGATTCCTCACCACCGTATCTGATTGCATCGCGAACCAGACGAGCCCGACCTTCAGCAACTGCACCCTGGGAGTGAGTATCTTAGACCTTCATTTTGTCCTTTGACCTTCATGTTGTCCTTTGACCTTCGTTTTGTCCTTTGACCTTCATTTTGTCCTTTGACCTTCGTTTTGTCCTTTGACCTTCGTTTTGTCCTTTGACCTTCGTTTTGTCCTTTGACCTTCGTTTTGTCCTTTGACCTTCGTTTTGTCCTTTGACCTTCCTATCTCGACGCATTTTCTCCTTGGAAATGGTCTTTCGCAGGATGTGGGAACCACGAGGCTTGCACTGATGGCGCAGTATCAGACGTTCGTGAATTGCCTGAAGAGTCCAGCCGCTGGCTGAGGGCCCTTGCTGACTGCCCGATGCTTTCTCATTTTTGCTGATTCGTGCCATTCTGTCGCCTTCGTACTTTCATGCGCTAATGAGTTTGTTTACCTGCACAAGAAAATATTACACCTTTACCGCATATTCATGCTGCATCTTGTCCGTTGTTTCTTTTAAATGCCGAAGAGAATCATTCCACACTTCCAGCTGATCAGGGAAATTCCTTGAGGGTCCCTCTTCTCCTTGAAAGGCACTGTTTCACTCGAGGCTTTTCTCGAATCACGATATTGCCATTCATTTTTGAGAGCAGATTAATAATTAAACAAGATCGTTTTGGCTAGACTTAATCGAAAAAAATTCAATTTTACCTAAACTATTTTTTAATTACCATGCACGTCCTGGGAAATTTCCAACAAGACTCGTTTTCGTCTCATCTATTTTAAATTCCGTGTCTTGTCCGGATCCTTCTGCCTTTCTGGGCGGCAACTTTTAACACATCGATTTACCCGTGGCCTTGAACGTCTCTGGGAAGAAATCGCAGACAATTTGGGTCAAAAATTCCCCGCCCATCAACGAGTCCGCCGAGCCGTATTCGCACAGCGATCAGCGTGCCGAAAGCGATCGCCTGCCTGTCTCGGCGAAGTCAACGAAATAAGCAAGATAATCACAACTGCAGCGCCCTTAAAACCCCTTGCGGCTTCTGAGATCATGTTATTCTAGGGAATCAAAGTCTCAGGGATGTCGAGGGAATCAGAGGCAAAGACGAAACCTCCCTCCGAGTGCATGACATCCACTCGAGTTTCTCCCACCAAATCGCCATGCCGATCTGCTTCCCTCAATGCCCAGCATCCAGAGCCAACTTCCCATTTACAGCTGTTCATTCCAAGAGAGAAACGAAGCAGGTCTCTTCCCAGCTGATCGGATTGAAAGTGTGATGTAAGACCTTTCCATCCATTGGTCCTTTTCACAACGGATAGCTCAATGGTGTTCCTCACTGAAGATTTGCACTTTCACCGCTAAGTTTAAAATTAGGCATACGTTTCCGTTATTTTGTTCAGAAAGGAATTCTGCATTTCTAGGTGGAAGGTTCTTCCCATTCCTAAAGGCTGACCTGTAAGTTCATCAATAAGTTCATTGGTAAGTTTCTATCAAGCATCTCCTTCATTACGTTGAGATAGGCGATTTTGCATAGAGTGATTCTGCAAAGAGCAATTTTTGGCATTTTGCGAGATATACCCTTAAACGCTATCATGGCTTTGTGCCATGATAGCGTCTATCATGGTATCATGCTATCGTGGCACAAAGCCATGATAGCGTCTAAGAAAGCGTCTAATAGATAGCGATATCTCGCACAGACAGCGAGTCCAGAGGCGAGATGATTTCGTCTGTTGCTTGAACTGGACGACGTCGAGAAGCCTGAGTCCTCAGAGGGAGGTCTCGCCTGAGACGTTGATTCTCTCGAACGTACGGGTCTCGCCTGAGACTTATATTCTCGGGAATGCACCTGATCGCGGAGGAACGGAGGGAAGCTGCTGGGGTTCCTCGCGCTTTGCCCGGTGCGGACTTTCATCGATAACACCTCCCACGTTTTTATATCACTTGAAATTTCCTTCATCAGCTTCAGAAAATTCCCTCAGGATGCGATTCCGTCGTGTGTGACGCTGAGGATCGGCGGTGTTGAAGACTTGAATGTATCTTTAGGTGCATTTTCCGCCTTTGTCAAGAAATGAAACACACGGAGCTCCCCACTGCAGCATCGGTTTGCAACGTTAACCCCGTCAGCAGCGCATGAGCGGCCATGGGTCGACGTATCTTCGGCAGCTGTCGCGTTTCTGCGGCTCTTCAGTGGTTAGACTATCTGTGGCTTTGCACACTTAGCACACTGGAGGTGAGTGAAAACTTCCGCAATTTTTTTTTTTTGAAGCGTTGATGAGTTCCCTAGTGTCATTTTGATTTCATTATTACCAATCTTCACCAATATCGGCTAAATATTGGGGAATCAATGTCTTCCTCATATTGCCATTCCATCATCGATCCAAGAAAGCCGCGATGATCCAATATGCCGAAGTTTTTCTTGAAAGTTTTGGGGAAATGCTGAAGTTCTCTTCCAAGCCACTAGATGGAGTTGCGAGTCCCGCTTTTCGCACAGTACACAAAAGTACGCTTCCCACTCTCCCAGGAACCGTCTTTCACCGGAGTGTCCAGTCCCTCGCCGCACATCTCGCCTCGCCCCATTGCAAGAATCAACGAACGCGGCCATTTCATCATGCGTCACCCCGATATTCGGGCCAGACTCGTGGAGCCAACAACAAACAAGCTCACATTAATAAAACGTTAGGGCCTTCCCTGGAAATTTTGATTGTGAATCGGCTGCAAACGAATTGCTCTGTTGTGGAATAAGTCGCCTTCGATCCTAAGAAAAAGAAGGGACTTTTCCATTTTCTACCTAGGATTGCCTAGCTCGAAAGCAGCATACAGTTCTGCTCGGAGCGCACTTTACAACCTGAGAGAAAATATTTTCCATTGCTCTTTGTGCCGTGCGACGACACCGGAACGGTGTCGTCGCACGGCACAAAAAACAAACAAATCGTGGGCTCCGGGAGCATGCAAAATACGACGCTGTCCCGATCCGCAAATCACATTTTTTTACTGCCAGCTTCCCATAAAAAAAAATATAAAATATAATATAAATTTTTAAAATAATTTTTTGCTATTGACCGATGCGACTGGGATGCTGGATGCACCCTTTTTCAGATACGAACTGTGATGGTCGCCATGAATCGGCTCCTATTTCTTGCGCCGCCGTACAGATCGACTTGGAAGCGCAAACTAAGATTCTCAAACGAAGATTGTACCGCCGTCCGGTGTCGTTTGGAGATGGCGTCGCACGCACAAACATTTGACGATCGGCCTTGCAAGCGGCGAAGATCGCGACGGCGTCGCAAAATGCCGTCGTCGCTTGTCGAGTCCGAACGAGAGCGAACGTCCGATTTTCCATCGAAGTTGTACTCAATTCCTCAGTGTGGCCAATCTGATGCTACTCACCGTCATGCAGGTCTGGCATCCCCGGTTGTCGGCTGCGTTCGGGCAAAAGACGGCGCTGCCGGTGGTCAGCGGGGAGCCTCCGATCAATCCGCTCGCTTTGCTGTAGCTGCTTTGGAACGATGTTTCCTTGTGAATCTCAGGTGCGCCTTCAGAGAGTTCAGTTTAGTTGATATGCTTATGTTACGGCTTTGAGTACTTTGCACTGCTTGCCTTTCTCGTCCAATACCCCCACCTCTTCATCTACAATGCATATCCTCGTCGAAAGAGAACTTCATGCTTCTATGCATCCATTATCGGATCACTGCAAATACTTTTTTTTTTTACTGTGCAACTATTGATAAAATTCCATACATAGCATGATTCTGAAAAAAAAACCAAGTAGATTGTTGGAAAAGTTATTCATCTCATTCTATTGGTCCAGGGTGAGGGATAAGGTTACCAGCAGGCTTAACGAGTTGGAGATTGGATTCCAAGCTCTGAAAACAAATTAAACTGTACCGAGGAGAGAGGTGAAGCGAGAAGCAACGTTGGCGAAAGGACGAGGAGGGAAAGCAGACCGGCCTCCATGTCTGAACTTGACCTAAGCTAGAGCGAAGACTGACTTCCCGCTTCATTCATGCTGTCCCCTGGATGGGTCCTTCCATTCCCCGCGTGGCGACACTGTGAGGTGTGGGATTCCATGAATGGATGCATTCGCGCCCCTGCACCTTCCGCTCTTCCCATTGACATTTCCTCTTTTCACTAATCAAATTTGAAAACGTTCCTCGTCCTTATAAGTGTTCCCTTTCAATTGATTAAATGAATTATTAATAACTCCGTCACATCGCCACTTGCACGTTTTTCTGTGGATGGCCTGATAAGGTGAACAATTCACCCTGTGAATTGTTCACCTTATCAGGTGAACCGTGTATTCACAGGGTGAATACACGGTGAATACATTTTGCTATGGTTGATGTCATTTGGAGAAGGGCAGCCTACGAATAATTTAACAAAATTATTCGAGCAATCACAGGCCATTGATTCGATTGTTCGATCGATAAATCTTCGATCACATTCTGAAAGAAGGATTATATTTACTTCATTTGTACCGCTTTGTGGAAAATTTCATCATTCGCGTGATTTCGGAAGTGATTCGTTTGTTCTTGCACGTTTCCGTTTTAAATAAAAAGATTAAACGATTCCCAAAGTGTTTCTAGAGTCGCAGCTTCTCTCAAGAGAAGTCAGGCAAGGAAAGAAGTACTCACTGCAGTACTTCACTCCAGAATGAGAGATACTCTTGATAACGCAGGATAACGCAGTCAATATAGCCATAAGAAATGATAAATTTTTATGGAAAAACATTCTTTGAAACGCACGTTTCGTATAAATTTGAGCATTGGAAAATATTTCCCTGAAGTGCACAAAATACGTAGGAGAAGGACATCAATGGGCAATTCCCAATGGGCATGAATGAACGACTTGGAGAAACGCAAAGAAAGGAATGCAGAACCCTGCTGGCAGGCAGTGACCAGAGGAGGGAGGTGGATGGCAGCCAGTGACGTAGGGGAGGGAGGGTTGGTGTGACAGCCAGTGACATGAAGAATCACGGTGATGCGAGGGTAGTCGTGGCTTGGGTTGTAGTCGAGGTGGTAGCAGAGCTGGTGCTTCCCTGCAAAAAAAAAAAATTATTAAAAAATAATAACTTGCTATTGTCAAACTTCGATGAGGTCATAAAAGTCATAAAAGAAGAATGGACAAGATGATGCGACGAGCTTGGATGCTCGAGAAAGAAATTATTTGGCTACTACTTCTGGGCCTCATTTCGCTTTCAAAGGGGAAAGAAGGTTCGCTGGAAGGAGCGAGGATCGCGACTCACGGATCCCTTGACTTGGGGAACGAGGACGCAGGCGATGGCTTTTTCGATGGTCAGCACATTCCCTCCGAACGTCCCTCGGTCGCTCGTCTGCGGATGTGGAATTAGGACTTCAGCTTCCACGCGATTATTGCCCATGTAACAGTGTTCTCATGGATTATTGCCCATGTAACAGTGTTCTCATGGATTATTGCCCGTGTAACAATGTTTCCAGATCACCTTTAACTTCATCGTTACTTCTCCATGAAACTTATTTATGTACCGTGCACGAATAGATAGAAGCGTCCATTCCTTACGAAGACTCCACCTGTAGCAAATTTAAATAACTTGCACTTGATACTACAGAGTCACTGTACGTTCTGCTGATGGAGTTCTGAAGAAAGGGTTGAATAATGCAAGAATCGGTGTTGGAACAATCTTATTGTTTTAATTGAATTCATCATTGTAAATAATTTTTTTTTATCAAGGTGAACACCTCCTGAACGCATTTAAATATTTAGGATAATGTTTTTCTGTATAGGGCAAACAAAGACAAGCAAATCGGTTTCGCTCATCCGTGACTGCTCACCGTGAGGCCGTTGGCGCACGAGGAGTACTGGTTCCGGAAGTACTTCCGGATGCAATCGACCATGTTGGTCGTGTACGGCGACGGGTCGAAGACGTTTAGGAGGCCGCCGTCCTGCAAAATCGAGGGATCAAATGAGTGGACGCTTGATTCGCCGCAATTTTCAAAAAGGGTCGAAATCGGGCTAGAGGACGGAATGGGAAGCGTTGGAGGAAGTGGGATGAAAATTCAGCTGGTTGGATGAGAGTTGCTGCAGCATTGCTGTTGTCAGCTGTTGTCAGCTGTTGTCAGCTGTTGTCAGCTGTTGTCAGCTGTTGTCAGCTGGGTCCATTGCAAGGAGCGTTCCAGGGGGAAGGGGATGGAGGGCGGATCGGCTTTTAAAGGGAACAAGGGGCGATTGGACTGGAAAATTCTGTGGATGCATTCCAGGGAGGCCGTTTGATGGTTCCGCTGATCCGGCATCCCTGGTTGAATTGGACTCACGGTCATGCAGGTCTGGCATCCCTGGTTGTCGGCCGCGTTCGTGCAGAAGACGGCGCTGCCGGTGTTGAGCAGCAAGCCTTCTATCGCGCCGCTGCCTGGATTGTTCCCGTTCTGGAACGGGAACATTCCTTCACATTCATTCAAACGACTCAAGTGAATCAAAGTTTAAAAAAAAGTTATTCCACGAGGAATCGCGCTTTGGCAATCTCTTGCTAACTTCTATGGTGAGTGACGGCTCGTGCACAATGCAAAAAAAAAAATGTCAGCGCGAACATGATGGAATTCCGAAAACTGAGAGGCGTCCGGGATCGTAAATGAACAAATTCACGAATCCGGGAAGAATTATGAATGAAATATAAAATAATGAAAAATTGTATCGTGAAAAGTGAAGAAACTGCGAGCTCTGGGCTATTTTTGAACCGAAAGACCGTTTTTGAACCGTTTTCCGCATGTTTTGGCAATGAATCGCGATGAACTTCACCTGCAGGTGCTAACACGTTTCGAGATCGACAAGTCGACATGGTCGACATTATCGACATGCACCATCCCCAAAAAACTGATATTGAAATTAAGAACGAACATCCGAATCGAAAAGGACCATGAACCATTAGCCCTTCCCTTTGTAATTCTTTCGTCACTCTTCGTTACTCTTCGTTACTCTATTCCCCGTTACTCTTTTCCCCGTTAAAATAATGTCCAGTCTCGAGGCAGTCCTCGAGGCACCAGGAGGAACTACACCCTTGAGCTCAGACATCTGTGAGCGTGAGTCAAGAGCGACAAGTCGGTCGTTACATTTCTTGCTTGGATCGCCTGAGTAACTCTCGCTCCAGATCAGTTGAATGAATGGAGTCTCGCGAGGGCGTTGTCGGACTGTGTAAGTCGGATTATGCTCCCTGCAGAATTTTTTTTTTCATTTTGAGAACGGTACAGTTGAGTATAGGCCGTTGGCCTTCGTCTCAGGGTTGACACGTAATTGGGGCTTCTGGCATGAAATGAGTACAAAGGGAAAATCAGAAAGTCCTGAAGGTAAAATTCTTCCAGAAGTTCTTATCTACAAGATCACTTTCACTTTTACTTTTGCGGTGCCATGCCATGCGAAAATCCCATGCTAACTGATGATAACTAACTGATGATAACTAACTGATGATAACTAACTGATGATAACTAACTGATGATAACTAACTGATGATAACTAACTGATGATAACTAACTGATGATAACTAACTGATGATAACTAACTGATGATTTTACGAGAGCGGGAATTTCCTTTTTCCCTGAAACCCTCATAGATCAAATACTTGAATTGGATTGGTACCCATTTCCACCAGTACATACAGAGGACAAGGGTACAAAGAAATTGAGCCGTACCAGAAAGGTGGAGAGAGGCGAGGCGAGCAGCGCCGTCGGCGAAAGGACGAGGAAGTAGAGCAGACCGGCACCCATGTTTGAATGTGGCTAGTCAGAGCGAAGACTGACTTCCCGCTACGTTCGTGCTGTCCCCTGGAGCCTCCCATCCCGGCGCGACGGAAAGAGCGATATGGCAATTTATGAAGGGATTATTGTTTCACACCCTTCCTTCTTCCGCTTTCGAATTGGCGTTGCCAATTTCCCTTTTTTTCATATTTTCGCCGAGAAATTATGCTTTCTGGGTATCCCAATGCAGAACGATCTACCGAGGTCAGATGGCTTATTACGGTAAAAATTGACTCTATTTTTGCACAATTTTGGCGTCGACGAGGTGAGTCGTGCCCGTGATGCTCAGCGAGCACACAGGAAGCATCTAAATGGAACTTTTCGCAGGAAGAACAGGAAGAACGGCCATAACAAAACGGATATGAAAAAACCTGCCCGATTCCGAAATACGATGAAGGAACGACGGTAGAGTTTTCGCAAAAAAAATCTGCATGCCTTCGAATGAAATTGACCCGAGACTGAATTTTAAAAAAATCACAAAGCTTTGTGAAACCAATGCAACCCTGACACTCTGCAAGTTCATCTGGCAACCCTGGTTGCCAACCATTAATGAAACAGTTGAGATTTGTTCTTTTCCTCGTTCTCAAGTACCACCTCGACCACAACCTAAGCCACGACTACCCGAGAAGCACTGTGATTCCCTCGTGTCACTGGCTGTCACTGGCTGTCACTGGCAGACCTACCCCCCTCCTCTCGTCACTGCCTGTCAGCAGGGTTCCGCACTCTTTGAAAATCCATGAAATTGCAATTTGGCAATTGCTATTTGACAATGCGGAAATCCGCATGAGAACGAGAGGCATAAAAAAATTTTAATTTTTTAATTTTTAAAATTTTTTCTCCCTTTCTGATAAATAGTGTGCACTTCAGGGAATTTTTTGCTCAGCTCAAATCTATGCAAAACGCGCATTTAAACGGATTTTTATTGGTAATAAAATGCATTTTGGCCTGTAGAGCTGCGGAATATACTACTTATTCAGGAGAAGATAATCTCTTGTACTTTAATCTCTTGTAATCTCTATTCCGTCTCCTGCTTCTGCATGGTACCGGCTCGTCCTTTGGCAGGACGTTATGTTAGTACCGCCAGTACTAGTGCTGCAGACAGAAACGTCTCCACCATCGGGGTTTGCCGCAGAAAAAGCAAACATTTCCGTTACGTTCCATTTACGTTATTTAGTTACGTTACGCCCTATGCATATGCCACCAACGGGCCAATCTCTGAACAGCTGACTTGCGGGTGAACAGCTGACTTTTGGATAAGCTCCACTTGGACTGGGGATAAATTGCTGACTGGGTACAAAGGAGTCAGACTCTCATGTCAGAAGAACCGTATACATGTACTCTGCAGTGTATTACCTTGTCGTACCCTGCAATCATATGCTATTAGACGACCGATGGATCCAATAGTGGTTCTTTCCCCTGGGCATATATATTATATACATATATATATATATATATTATTCATGTTTGCGAATGGAGTTTGCAAGATCGAAAGTCCTTGACGGCTTGGGGGGGGGGGGGGGGGGGGGGGGGGGGGTGGGCAGGCAGGCGGGCTCCGTAGATCAAGGATTGGCGAGATTCGCTTTCTCGATGGAAATTAGGTTAATATATCTTCATGTGCAAGATGTTCCCTCCCTTGTATACCTACCTACCATGATTTAACCTGCGCTGCAGGATTTTGCACGTTGCGGAGAAGGGAAGCCGAAGAGATAGACTTGCAGCTGAGAATTTCGCTTCTCAGCTGCTGATGAACTTTTAAGATTTTTCTCGGGGGACTTAGAGGCTTTCGGAGGCTTTCATTAACTTGTCGAATCGGAAAGGTGCCGAGAAAAATGGCGATTTTTTTTCTTCCGAAGGAAGGAAGAGGAAGAAAACGCTGGAATACGGTAGGAGGGGGAAGGGGACGTCACGGGTCGACGATTATCAGCCGACGATTATCGCGCGGGTTATGATCGATGGCCTCGTCGGTTGCGCGGCAGCATCGTGGATTAGCGGTTACCTTGTTTTCCTTGAGGATTTGCCCGGGATCAATGGGAAAAGGTGAGGAAAGGCCGTCAGTTGGATTTCTTCGTCGCACTTTGTCGCACGTCGTCGCACGTCGTCGCACCTCGACATGCAGTCCAAGCTGCCCGCGCCGACTTTGATCTTCTTGGTTCTCTATGTTGCACTGGTAAGTTGTAAGAACATTTTCGCAAGATGATCTGTGCTTCAATTCGCACGAATCCAAAGTGCGAATCCAAAGTGCGAATCCAAAGTGCTGAAATGAGCCTGAACGAAGTCACAAAAATCGATTAATCGATTCGCATCTGCCAGGTTTCCGGAGGATTTGCAAACTCAATTGGAATCCAATGAGTCGGAAAAAAAACCAAAAAAAAATCCGAAGGAAACTCAGTAGGAAAAGAAATCGAATGGGATTTAAATATTATACAGGTATTTAAATATTCTGTGTCGATTCCTGGGAAAATTTTCTCTATTACTAGTTTTAACTTTAAAGGAAATATAAAAAAAAATAGAATCTTCAAAAGCTGAATTGTAGATACATATTGTCACCGAAAATATTGATATTTTTTGCGAAATTGGGAGAACGCACCAGTGACTAGCGGTACTCGCGGTACTCGCGGTACTCGCGGTACTTGCAGTACTTCTGAGAAAAATCTGAGGAATCGGCAGGAAAGAAATCGGTAAGCCAGAAATGTTTCCCACGCACTCCCAAGACCCAACACTCGCGAAAAAAAACATCAGTACGATAATAAATAAATGAAAAAGTTATGGAACCATATTTCCGATTATATTTCTTATGCAAATTTCAGAGGCTGAAATTTGCAGTACTAACCCTTAACCAACAGTTGAAGAGGACTTTCACAAAATGGACTTGCGAGTTAGGAAACGAAGGAAGCGGAAAAAAAAGTGATTTGCTGGCTGGTATTTTCATTTGGCGCCTGTTTTCTAGTATTTTCATTTGGCGCCTGTTTTCTAGTTTCAGGTGCCTGGGATGGAGGGGTTATTCACGATCGAGAACTTGACATGCGGATCTGTCGCGTCGAACTCGACGGCCTCCGCCTGCAGATCCTGCATTCGGGTGAGAGCTCACGGGTGAACTGATGGGTGAACTCACGGGTGAACTGATGGGTGAACTCACGGGTGAACTGATGGGTGAAGAAGGACTTGTTTCAGGCATATCCGGATATCCGGAGCTGATGCACCGACTCGGTCATTTTGGCAGCCCGAATACTAATTTTTTTCTTAATCCTTATTTTTAAATCGCCAATTTGGGAAATGAAGATAAGATGTCCCGATAATCCTCGGAAATCTGGGGATTCCAACGATAGCCGAAAAGATTATCTACGACCGACAAGGCCTAAAGAGCAATTTGCTTGACAGCAATCACTCCATCAGAATTGCTACGAGACAGTGAAACAAATTGCCATGCGCTCATTACTTAATTTTTTTGTACTGCAAACTCATTTGAAGCAGATCCTTCGCGAATGCAAGTTTTAAAAAATTTGACACAAAATATAAAATTTCTGGATAGAGGTTCATCGCATTCCAACCCGTAGGCCATTAAAGGGTAATTAAAGGGATGGAGGAAATTAAAGGGATGGGAAAAATTAATGGGATGGGGAAAATTAAAGGGACGGGGAAAATTAAAGGGACGGGGAAAATTAAAGGGACGAGGAAAATTAAAGGGACGGGGAAAATTAAAGGGCCGGGGAAAATTAAAGGGCCGGGGAAAATTAAAGGGACGGGGAAAATTAAAGGGCCGGGGAAAATTAAAGGGACGGGGACGTCGTCCCCCCTCACATAGTTGACCACCGTCGCATCCTCTGCATCCCAGGGCGCCGGCTACGTGAACCTCCTCTTCTTCCCCCCGGCGCGGATGAGCAGCTTCCTCTCCCACCTGAGGGACAGCTGCTTCACCTCCACCTACTTCAACACGACCGCCGGCACCGCCGGCAACAAGATCATCGCGTGCAGCAGCGACGCCAACTGCAACAGCCTTTGCACCTGCACTTCTTCCAACTGTTATCTGAAAGTGAGTCCCATTCCATCGAGTAAACCAGGCAATTCCTTCACAGAGCAAATTATTATTTTTTTTTATCACAGACTCTGGGAACGACGAGGTTCTCATTGAGGAGCAACTATAATAACTTCCTGAGTTGCCTCAGGACGATCAGTGGCTGAGATGGCGATGCAAGAATTTTGCTTCAAATATTGCTTCACTTTCAGCATTTTCATCCTTTTCATAATTTTTTTTTTTAACTTGCAGCAGACCTTGTGATGATGAGACGGGTCCGAGGATCCTCCATATTCGCCTCGGAATTTTTCGCGAACTGAAATTTTTTTCTTTGAGTCCTGAAAGTACTTTTTTCGGTCACGATTCCCTGACACATTTTGAAGCTGAGCACCTGAATGTGAAATCCTTTTCGAAAATCAAAACTGCACAGGCGTTTCTGAAACGAAGGCACTAAATAGTAAATAAATAATACAAATAATAAATAAATAACATCGCTATTTTCAGAAACGGTTCAGTAAAGAGAGAAAGAATAAAAGCTGTAAAATAAACCCAGTAATGCGAAAAGTGACAGGAGTTCTGAGACACCCAAAACCTCAACATATACATTTTCCATGATGGAAAAGATTCCTTTGAAGTGCTGTAAAACGTATTCCAATATTTGAGAAAGCAGCTGAACTTTTGTCGACGTCGACCTTGCTGTATGCTCTTGCAGCAATCTCCATAATAAAAAAAGTCGTCGCACCCTTTGCATTCATACCGATATACTTCAAGGCTCGGGATGGGCACTGATATATGTGAACTCATCCCACAATCCCGACTGGTGAGGTGATCACGATGGATTTTTAATTTTTAAAATGCAGACATTGATAATTTTTAAATTGATAAATTGATCATTTAAAAAATGCAGACTACAGTAGAAGCTCCATCGTAACTGACTCCTATCTGCACAATTGTGTTATCGAGTTATCGGAGGAAAATACGTAATAAAAAAGAGCAGGACATTTTCACGAGAGGAATTCAATAGGTATTGGAATTAAATTTATTTTCGCATAGACAAAGGCTGTAGACTTCACATCCCATCAAGATTCCCCTGGGAAACCCGGAATGCCAGAAAAGTCGGAATGGCGAGCGTATCCCTCCAATAGGAAAGAGGGGACGCGTCAACCTTCCCTTCCTCTCCTTTGCGAGACATCCACCTCCTCCTGCGCCACAATGAGCAGGTGTCCATGACGATCGATTTCTACGTCATGCAGGACGTAGTTGCAGATGGCGACTAATAATTTTCTCCATTGAAAAGCACCGTTAGAGTGTAATTTATAATTTAAGAAACTAAATTACCCCGTTTGAGTTCCCGAGATGTTTCCCCACGGTTCCCCTTTGCATACATTTTCCTCAAGATTTTGCAAGCAAGTCACGCCTCTCGGGCACAACAGGGTTTAATACTCGATGATAAGTAAATCCCTTGATATATGTGATCCACGTGTTCAGGCGTCCATGGCGACTGAATGTCCGTCATGCAAGACATATAATTAATGACGTCGACTCAAGGAGCTTCTAGGAAACGTTGCCTTATATGCACGAGTCCCCGAACAAACATAGAACAGCATGAACGCACCGAGCGGATAACGATATTGCCCCTCATTTCCCTGGGAAAAAACGCAAACGAATTCTCCTGAAAACCATTCTTGTGGGCTGAGAAAACCTCAGGGCTCTCTCGCGCATCTTACGACGAATCCCCCTCACTCCTTTGATGGAGAAACATACCTTCATCTCTGACTGCTAACGACTAAATGATGATGATGATGAATGATAATCTCGACCGATAATGAATTCATCAGCCGTCGACATCGAACGACAACAAGTCCTTGGAGTCCTGTTCAATAATTGACTCTCGGATCGGGCAGGTCCTCTCAGTCCTTTTGGAACAGTCTGGCAAAATTCAGACTCATTGTATCGTGTAATGAGACACGATGCGCAGCAAGAATCAAAGCCAGATCCCGATGATGGAGATGTTCAACGGTAGCAGGGAAATCGATTAAGGCAAACAACCTCGCCTCCAACGAGAGGGGGGGGGGGGTTATGCGCATATTTATCAGGGAACAATATGCCGTTCCTGAATAGACGAATGGATGTCAGAGAGGGGAAAGGGGGAAGAGAGGGGGCGACGGGACGAGAAGCGAAGTCGAAGGCTTGCGGAAGTGAATGCCTTGCGATCAAGGAATCTGGCTGAAGTGACAGAGTAGGTGTGGGTGAATTTGACGGGATGTAGGAGGTCATGAAAAGTTTTCGAGACAGTGATGCCAGAATTTAAAGATGCCTAGAATGAGACGGAACCGTTTCGAGGGCTTCAGGGCGCCTTTTTTTCTCGAAGGCTTTCTTTTCGAACGTCCCGAAGAGAAAGACAAGTATAACTGCATCCGCATCCATCTCCGTCTCCGTTGCCCTTGAAGTCGTGGTCGGAGTGAAATTTTCTCCAAGAAGTGAGTGCATGCGTTCGCGCCACAACCGTGAGCAACAGACGCACGAAGCGATTGGACATCGACGGAGGCAAGAGCAAGGTTGGGAGGCGGCTTCCCATGATCAATGAGGTCATCTCGCATAACGCGAGATGTGACATTAATGATGTGACATTAGTGATGTGACATTAGTGATGTGACATTAGTGATGTGACATTAGTGATGTGACATTAGTGATGTGACATTAGTGATGTGACATTAGTGATGTGGCATTAGTGATGTGGCATTAGTGATGTGACATTAGTGATGTGACAGTGATGTGACATTAGTGATGTGACATTAGTGATGTGACATTAGTGATGTGGCATTAGTGATGTGGCATTAGTGATGTGACATTAGTGATGTGACATTAGTGATGTGGCATTAGTGATGTGACATTAGTGATGTGACATCAACTCCAACATCAACTCCAACATCAACTCCAACATCAACTCCAACATCAACTCCAACATCAACTCCAACATCAACTCCAACATCAACTCCAACATCAACTCCAACATCAACTCCAACATCAACTCCAACATCAAATTAGTGATGTGACATTAGTGATGTGACATTAGTGATGTGACATTAGTGATGTGACATTAGTGATGTGACATTAGTGATGTGACATTAGTGATGTGACATTAGTGATGTGACATTAGTGATGTGACATTAGTGATGTGACATCAACTCCAACATCAACTCCAACATCAACTCCAACATCAACTCCATGGTCGCTGCGCTTTCTGAGTGCTTATTTGCATATTTGCACTGCATATTTGCTTTGTGACGGTGTCTTTTCGAATGATTTCATTTCCCGTTCTCCCTTTGTTCTCCCCTTTCTTTCACCACCTGTCTCCCATTTGAACTTGTCGTGTTTCCCCTTCTTTTCTTTAATTTTACATCATTCGATCCGAACTCTCCACTTCTTTCAGGAAAACCTCCTTCTTTCAAGGAGGTGGAAGGGCAGTCCCCTGCGTCCCCTCTTTCCTAATAGGGGATAGTGCGCATCCTGAATCTTTGTGCAGCGGCATGGGCCTGCTGCCTGGAGAACCGCCGTAAAATGTATTAGCACCCTGTTAACAGAGTTGATACAGGGACTCCATATTCATGAAGGAAGGGGCAAAAAATGGAGGGGGGAGGGGGGAGGAGAGGACCATATAGCACTTGTTCGCAAAAATTCTTCTTCGTCAATGTTGTTGCTCTCATTTGTCACCATTGACAATGACGCCTATCTAATGAACACCGTTACCCTTTGACTCTTTTTCAGTCTACCGCGTGCACAAGGATTCAGGAAATAGACTATACCAGCTTTTCAATCGGTAAGGCGAAAATAAAATCAAGAAAATTATGCAATCATTCCTCAAGTGCGAAATCAACGCTTTCAACGTTTTGGTTTGGCATTGAACCGTTCGCAAAAGCAGGTCGGGATCTGCATAATCGTGATGACTTCATCGTGACATAACGCTCCCACCAGGATGCAGCTCCGGAAGGCGTGGAGGCCTTCCAACAGATGAGAGCTTCGATTTGGATCAGGGGGTATCCGTGACCTTCAGGCACCTGAAATCCAGAAATTTCAATTCAACTTCCCGATTGAGAAAAAAACAAACATTAATACAATAAAAACAATAATTTAAATAAGCAATAATTTAAATAAACAATAATTTAAATAAACAATAATTTAAATAAACGACAATTTAAATAAACGATAATTTAATTAAACAATAATTTAATTAAACAATAATTTAATTAAACAATAATTTAATTAAACAATAATTTAATTAAACAATAATTTAATTAAACAATAATTTAATTAAACAATAATTTAAATAAACAATAATTTAAATAAACAATAATTTAATTAAACAATACAACTTTTTGGGTTCTTTGAGCTTGGAAACGGTTGAAGAATTTGCAAAAAGTTTTTTTTTTAATCCAGAAAACCTCAAGGTCTGCGAATAAATCAAACGGGATCAAATAGGATACCATAGGATATAATGAAGTCAAGCAATTTCTTTTAGCGAAAAATTCGACTGCACAGAATTACAATTATTGGAAGCACCTAAACTTTATCTGCCAAAACACGGCGAAAATTTTTCAATTTCCTTTTTGCACTATTGGAAATAGAGAGTACCAGATTTTTAAGCGGAGGAAATCAATTGTTGACCTGACTTAATGTTAATTACTTAATGCTTTGGAAGACGTCATTAACGAATTTCACCTGTGGCTTTCCCCTGTGAAAAATCCCCATTTTCAGCATTTTTTCGCGGGAGCTTCGAAGAGGTTCTGCAAAATGTCTGTCGAGTGTGGACTGCGCTGCAGAGCAGACTGTCGTGCTTCGCTAATTCCTATTCGATTAATCCTCTGTGCACATTTGGCCACGGGCACTCGGCTTGAAAATGAATTGCAATTCCGATCTCTTGCCAAAATGGCGTGCAACCTCAGGTTTGACATTGCAAAAAAAGGTTTTCCCTGCTCACCAGTGAAGCGAAGAGGATGAAAAACGCGCAACTCGGCAGCGTGCCTCCTCCTCCTCAGCCTTAAGTAGTGGCAACCGAAGACGGTCCACGCCGACGGTGCCGGATGCCGGTGAGAGACGGAGAAGGCCGTCGATCCGGATTGCGCCATTGGAAACGCGTTGATGGGGGTTCCGTGATTTCGCTGACCTAGATCCCGGAACACCTTTCCGCATATTTCCGTTTCCACCTTGTCTAAAAAAAAATGGACTGTTGATCCTAATCACTTGGATGCCTGTGCGTTCGTGTGTGTGTGTGTATTTGTAGGTGTGTCCGTGTGTCGATCTGTCTCTATCTGTGAGGGAGGGGGGAGGGGGGAGGAGAGGTGAAATTTCCCCCCCCCGCTTCCCCCGCTTCCCCCGTCTTTTGAATGCGGTCTGCCAGTCCCGAGATCACGTCATGCCCAAGCTTCACATTCCATATTATTTATATAAGTCATATTGGATTCTTCATCGACATAAATTACATTCCCATACGTATGCTGGACATGCTGGACCTTACAAAACGTCCACCTGGATGGAAGACCAAGCGGATTAGAGGTGGATTTGCGTCCAAATGGCTGAGTGGATTTCCACCGGTTGGGAGACACTCTGTAAGGAGATGACATTTTGTAAGGTGCATGCTTTGTAAGGGGTTGTATTGCCATAGACCTGTACGAGGCGAAATACTCGCAATCGATCAATGTAATTTTTCGAATTCGGTTCGATCCTCCATCGCCCGGCCGGAGCCGTCTGATGTGGATGCAGATGCATGCGGGAGTCGCGAGCTTGTCCCTTTAAACGCCTCCGCGTTTAAAGGGACAAGCTCCTTATCGGCTTTCCCTGCTGTTCTTGGTGAGACATCCGCCGCTTGGGGACCGCAGGGTGGTCCGTGGTGACTGGCTTGCAATTGATGACCTTGGAGGCAAGTATTGGGGGGGGGGGGGGCCGGCTCCTTTCGGGCATCATTGCCCGTCCACCATTTTTTAAATTATCATTCGTATTTATTTATTTTTTGCGCGACCCAAGAAAGAAACTCATTTGGGCACGTTGTATCTGCCGGTCTGATCGAAGCAGCCTTTTCGTGCAACGTGCGGTGAAATGGCACCGTTTGGGTGATGCTGCTATGTAATGGGTGGTCTGAGCACGGGGCCGATGATGGATGAAGTTCTTTCCGAAATTTTCTCACCACTTGGATCTGGAATGAAGTATAATCTTAGAGGGGAGTTCCAAATTCTCTGTGCTGTTCCTTTTGTCGGAAATTTCCTGTGTGAAAAAAAATTTCCACAGGGCTGTGAGCTCATTATTGATCCAATGTGACCCTTCGGTCAGGTTCGTCTGCATATTTCGTCTGCTGGTTGATTCGAAGGAATTACTAATTCAGTCAATAACGGGCCAAATTTAGGATCGAGGTTCAGCGAGGCAGAGTTGGATTTGGCGGAGTTCGATCAGACTCGGCGGCTCGAGGAAAGGAGGGAGGTGCGTCTGCCGGCCGGGAAGGAACTGGACGGCGTCGCTCAGAGTGGAGGCGGAGGGATGTTGGAGTGAATTAGAGGGATGTTGGAGTGAATCAAAGTCTCGCCCGAGCCTTTGATTCGCTCCGACGCACCTGATTGCAGAAGTGGATGCAATTCCCTTCCGTCGTGGATTCCCAAGCGATTCGCGGGGGGAAACGCCAAGCTAAAAACATTGTCTGATGGCCCAAGTGAGGTCGGTCTGTTGAGGTCGTTTCGAAAACTTTCTTTCGATCTTTCTTGCCAGATCAGCGAAATGCCCTGACTCTGGAAAAAAAAAATTCCCCCGAAACTTTCTCAGCATTCTCGACTTTCATCAGGAAATGAAGTACAGGGTACGTGCACGATGAATTGGCTGATGAGTGGCCGTTCCTCATCAGCACGCCGGACCAGAAGTCCTTCATCAGATTGCTTTTGTCAGGGGGATCCGTCCGGGACTTTTTGGAAAAATTTTTCTGAATTAAACGAGTTTTGCACATTAATGCGATGCATTGACCAGTTACGAGTGTCGATTACGATTGATCTCGGCGCTGGCAGATCGATTCAGAAGTGCGAGCAAGATTTCGTCTGCTTCCTCTTCTGCCCCCTCAGTTCCCCCCTCCCCCCTCTTTCCCCCTCAGTCCCCCTCCCCCCTCTGCCACTTCAACTTTCGATTTTTGTTCCATGAGTCATTTTCATTCATATTTTTTAAAATCTCTTTATTCATATTTGTCCAGTATTCATTCGCAAGTGCCACTCTGCGTTTGTTGATGCGATCTGAACAGGAATCTGGGATTTCAGCCACTTTTTGTCTGCAGGCAGCTGATGAATGTGTCGTATTGGCTTTTCAATTCGGCTTTCGTTGTCTTCGTCGCCTGTTACCAAAGGGATAATATTCAGAGAATAATATGCGTAGACCTGGATTTATTTGCTGAAAAAATTACCTAGCGCTCTTTCGGAAGCTTATTTGAAATAGGACGATGTCTGATTTTGAGGGCAATCACGGTTGACTTGGAGGGCAATCACGGTTGACTTGGAGGGCAATCACGGTTGACTTGGAGGGCAATCACGGTTAATCTCGAGGGCAATCACGGTTGACTTGGAGGGCAATCACGGTTGACTTGGAGGGCAATCACGGTTGCTTTCGAGGGCAATCACGGTTGCTTTCGAGGGCAATCACGGTTAATTTCGAGGGCAATTACTATAGATTTTGAGGGAAAAGAATCTAATTTATCCTAGGGATTAAAGGAAGGGCCTCACATCCAAAGCAGTAGCGCAAGCGCCGAACGTGCTCGAGAGTTTGCTGTCACCCGTGATGCAACTCTTCACCGTGGTGAGGAAGCTCTGCATCCTCGGGACCAAAATTAAATCCGGGAACACCAGGCCGGCTCCCTGTCGGGGGGTCGACAAGTGATCGACGGGTCCGACGTTAAGCTCGGGTCGGACAATGAGCATGAGTAAAATATTTAAGGGTTCCCATCGGTTTAATGATGTATGGCGGCGTTCAGCAGCAGGGTGCCCTATATATATTTATTTATATTTATAACATAATATATTTAATAAATAATATATTTATAATATAATATATTTAATAAATAATATATTTATAATATAATATATTTAATAAATAATATATTTATAATATAATATATATATTTATATAATATTTCATCTAGTAGAATATTTGTAAATCATATAAATAATATATTTATAATATAATATATATATTTATATAATATTTCATCTAGTAGAATATTTGTAAATCTTCTGTGAATAATCTTGAGTAAATCCTTAATAAAAAAATAAATCCTTTGGTTTTCTATTGGGCACCCTGTAGTTGAATTTTCTTTAGTTTCAAGTTTTCTCTTTGTTTTAATAAACATGCATTAAAACAAATTTGAATACATTTTATTTTTAAAAAATGTCCATCGCTAAGATCCATGCCAGGTTCCGTTGCATGTAATGGGTCATTCTATTTCGGTGCAACATTCAGAGATGAGTGATACGGAGTCGAACATTTGGCACTTCTGCATATTTGCAAAAAAAAAGGTGGAATCTGCAGAAGTATTTGCTCACCTGAATGCAGGATTGGCAGGTGGAGGGCGTCGTTGCCGACGGGCAGACCAGGTCTCGGATTTTGGACTGGAGGACTCCGTGGCCCTCGGGCGCCTGCAAATCGAAATTTAAAAATCTCCAAGCAGGTTCGTGTTGCAGCCGGATCGATTGATGATCGATTGATTGATGCGTCGAACAGCTGAACCATGATTTAGGAGTTTTCTCGTAGGTGGTCACGGTAATAAGGTAAGAAAGTTTTATCATGAAAACAAAGAAACGCAATTCCAGAAACAAAAGCACATGTCTATTCATGCAGGATGATTCATCAGTCATGGTTTTTGTTTTGATTTTTTTAAAATTCAGATACCGCTTGGAGAAAGAAACGTGGAGTTGATGTTTGCATAAAGAGCTATTTTACTGGTTAGTCGCTCTGCTTCATAACTTAACAAGAAAAGCATCAATATAGCCTTGCTGAGAGGTGATGGAATACGAGAGCATGGAGTGAGGCTGCCTCTCCCACCCGACAAGACAGTCCCCCTAATCATCTCCACTATGAATCCCAACTAGGAATCCCCACTAGGAATCCCCACTGAGAATCCCCACTAGGAATCCCCACTAGGAATCCCCACTAGGAATCCCGACTTGGACCAATGTTGGGAAGCATCCTCACTAAATCTCCACTGGCCATCCCCAGTGGGAAACCCCACTAGGATTCCCCACTCGGAATCTCCATTAGGCATCCCCACAAGGTATCTCCACTAGGCATCCCCACTAGGCATCCCCACTAGGCATCCCCACTAGGCATATATACGCAAAAATTTTGTCTCTACAATACCTGACCAAGCATTCATAGTAGAAGCGTTCGCTCGACTTGGCTTGCACAAGATTCTGCGTACATTCATCAAACTGTGCCAGAAAATTTAAAATGTATTTCTAACGGTTCATAAAACCCACATGTTCATTCTTGAAACAGAATTCCCTGTTCCAAGGCTGTCCCTTTGGATGTCAAGCTTCCATTCCGGGCATTTTCCCATGCTCTAAAACCTGAAAAAAAACCTTGAAAATGCAGAGACTCCTGCTGGCGAGGAAGCGAACCATCTCGGTTGCAGGAATCCGAAAGGCCGACTTGAAAGACCAAGCAAGAACGATATTGATCGAGTCACTTCGCGAAGAACGCCGGAAATGGGCTTTCGGTACGGCAATGGTTCCGGCTCTTTTCAGAACTGCTGAATTTCTGGTTCGTCCGCGCCAGACGAAGCCTGCGTCACCCCATAGCGCCTATCTGTTAATCTTTCCCCCCAGATTGCGCAAAAATTGAAAATATTTCAGGCACAGCTTACCAGCGCAGCAAAGATCAAGAAGATGGAAGCAGACGAGGAAATCTTGGACTGCATGTCGAACTGCGACGAACTGCGACGAATTGCGACGAACTGCGACGAATTGCGATGAACTGCGACGAATTGCGACGAACTGCGACGAATTGCGACGAACTGCGACGGATTGCGACGAATTGCGACAAAGTGCTACGGAGAGGTTTGACGGCGAAGTCCGACTAAACTAACGCGTGCTTTCCCTCAGCCTCTCCTTAAATAGTATCGATCCAAAACCGCGTTCTACGTTGACGATGCTGGTATCAGATGCCGGTATGAACCCGAGAAGTTCATCGATCTTGATTGCGTCCTTGGACCCTCATTAATAGAGGTTCATTGATCCTGATGATGGTGGTAGGGGAGACTGGGCTTCAGTTGCCCGGGGCAGGTGGAATCCCCAAATTTTTTTCAGCTGATATCAGCTCTAAGGGGAAATTACCTGTTTTCTCTCTAGCAATCATATAGTAAGCTGTCCTGCA
>CAJPEV010001951.1:0-53651 GCA_905338385.1 Darwinula stevensoni
AAATGTTGAATTTTTAGGAATTTTTATCAGTAATTACGAAATCATAATCTTCTGGAACGTTCTCAACAGTTCCAGAGGGTATTCATTGAAAATGAAATCTGCATCCTGGCATCAGGACGCATTGTCACCAACGTGATAAGAAAAAAGTTGTCCATAGGTACTCACTTTATGGATACCCTGTAGTTAAGAAAATGTCCATGCAGTTTGACTCCACCTGTCACAGTAAAAGGAGAATGGAACACAAGGCAGCACTAAAAGAACCTAACTGCCCATATTTCCAGACAAGTTGTAGTACTGAGTTGGATTAATCCCAAAAACCACTAGTTTCAAGAATCTATATATACTGCCAAATAGATCAAATGCAAAGAACAACTAGGACAAGTAAGTTATGCTTCTTACTTTCTCTATACAGTAGTCCCTTGCTTTACACTGGAGATGCGTACTGGCTTCCCTCACTTTACACGGATTTGCACTTTTACTTTTTTTATACCAAAATTTAAATAAACTCAAACAGTGTATCTGTGAACCACACCCCATGCGTTCTGAATTATTAGTATGAAAAAAATACAGTGCAAGTGTGAATCTGCATAAAATGAACCCATGTAAGGCAAGGGAAGCCTGCACATGTTTTCACATACACTGGTACCAGTCTACAATGAATAATTAGAACAGAAATGAGCCTTACCTTGTCTTTGGCATGTGTACACAAGGTATAGATAATTTTAAAAAAGCAGCTAAACCACAGCAAAATTTATGAATACTACATAATATTTCCACCAACAGCTGCAAGGTGGCGATAGGTGATTCATAACAGTTTACTAAAATTTACAGTGAGAGAGAGAAGTATTCACCCCAAACAAAAACCGATTACACTGCTGAATAGGTGCCTTATATCCAATAGAATACATAACTGCTCTCTCCCACAGAAGGGCCCATTCCAAGATCACAGCTTATAACAAGTTCTTCTAACAGAACAGTGCTTTACCACATCGTGACAGTTTAATTTTCTGGCAATAGATGGGTAGATGCAGCCTTCCCAAGAGGCCCCCAAAGTTATAGGCCATCCAGGCAATAGAAAGTGGGTGGATCTTCAGACACCCACAAAGGTGTCAACTCCGGTCTCATCTCCAGCATGAAAAATGACCTTGTAGAAGGCCTATCATTGTCTCCCCTTCAGTGTCAGATATATTTCAAAAAGAGTGAATCAGTGTTGCCAGAATTTTTTTTCATCAAGAAGGAAAGAAAATATGACAGAGGGTGACATGCATTAAATCATTTAAACTCAAAAATTGCACATTAATATTTCTTTTCTTGAATATCTCCAGGCAGGATGTAAATGAAATTCCTCACTGGCAAAGGCCACCACAGCTCAACAACACTGACAAATCTGAGCTAGCAAACTCCCAGGCAGGTCAACTTGTTTTGCCAGCCAAAGGACATGGACAATCCCCATCAGCTGTCTCATTTCTCTTCACTCTTGTCATTTTTACAAAGGACCAGACAATATGCCCTTAATGGAAACCAGGGTTCTTATCTCCAACCCACTCCCTAATGCCTGGATGAGCTATACCAGACTGCACTGCTGTAAACTTCTTCATTTAGGGAATGGTTAAGCATACTGTATACCAAAAGAAACTAACAATCACCGAGGAAGCGAAGACAGATCAAGGCCAATGTAAGCATCACTTCTATAGAATTTCAGAAATTACACTTTTCAATCCAGGACATGTGCTACTCATACAGTACTTGAAATGGAAAACACTTCTGAATCTCAGGAATTTTAAATAAGAGCTCTCAAGAGACAGAAGCATTTTCCTTTGGTGTAATAGGCTCACAATGGGATGTATGCTTCCTGCTCAATAAACACATGAATAGAGGTTTAAAAAAAAAACTGATGAATCACCCTGTACATTCAAGGTTTTTCAAACACCCACATCAGTAAATGGCATTTGAGCTGGCACCAAACTTTTCAACTTGAAGCCTTTCTACAAAATGAATGCCATTTTATCTCATGTGAAAGGGGGCCAAGCCCACCAGGAGACACCTCAAAATTGTTTGCCTTCAATTTTACGTGACAAACCCCTCCTCACCTTTTGACAGAAACATGAAGTACAAAGACTCCATAAAAAAGACTTGCAAAATGTGTCCAATTTATTACCATATTCAAAACAAGAAAGGAACCAACTATAAAAGCGAAAGACTTAGATTGCACTTGTCCAGTATTGTCATCAGATTGAAAAGAACTAAAATAAAAGGACAAAAAAAACATACAACAATCCCATCCAACCCTCTAATCCAAACTCACAGAAACATAAATAATGTCTCTTGTCATGACTCATGACACTGATGCAGTGCCCCCAAAAAGAATGGGGCAATCCAATTTTGGCTATCTAAGATAGGGGAGGATCATTTCCCTCAATATTTACACATTAAAGACTGACAAGAACCTGTTACAAGACATCCCTACTAAGAGATGATTCTAAGTATGCTTGGTTTAAGCCAAATGCCATACTAGTATACAGTGTTCAGATAAAAGATGTTCCATGGCAATCTTTGTACACAGATCACAGAATTTGGCATGAAGAGAGGATGGCCTACAGGAGACAAGCATGTCTGCTCTTCATTTGGACAATTAAACTCCTCAAGATCACTTGAGCAGTTAATTGATTTTCACCCTTGAAGGCTAATTAGTGGCACTGAAAGACTTTCATGGTCTCCATGATGAAACATAGAAAACCAAGCATCAACCCATTTGGATACTTTCATCTTTAAAATCAACACACATCTTGTATTGGCTGTCACAATAAAACTCAAAGGGTGTTTTTTACTTGAGGAACTCCTGTCTTTCCAGTCCAGGGATAGTAGTCTGGACAACTTTGGCATGTGTTCATGTAGCGGACTCCACTCTTATGCCATAGATTGCAAACCTTTGATCTGTTACATTTTCCAGGCCGCTCAGGGTAGTCACACTCGAAAGGTTTGAAACTCTTGATATGCGAGAGGGGAGTGGGATCTCTCATCCATTGGATGGCCTGCCAGTTTGTCACGAGCCATACATCATCCATATTTGTAATGGTATCAAGGAAAGCAATGAATCCTTCCTTGTGATGGGCTTGAGTAAACCAGGCTGCATGAAAAAAGAGTCCCAATGGAGCACGGCTGGTTGTGTAATGGCGCTCAAAGTTCTTTGTGAGCATCTTGTAGATCCCTTCAGCATCTGATGGAGCAGAGCAGCCATCAACCATAGAGCAGCGACCTCCTCGAAGGTCCTGCCACATGACCATTGGCATTTCCCACAATCCAGGATAAGAATTTATGGGGCATGGTGGAATCATGCAGTCATGGAAGATCTTGTAATCAAAAGTATAGGGAAAACTTGGAGGATTGTTTTCATATACAGGCATTGAGGAATCATAGGTAAAATTGTAGTCATAGAGCATCTTGAACATCCTGTTTCCACCAACAGATAGAAAAGGTGCCCGCATCCCACGTATATCTTCACGGAGAACTCCTCCATAAGCAGCCAAGATATCTCGCTGTCCATCTATTTCCTCAGCCCATCTCTTCTCAGAAAACTGCTCCCCAAAGCTGTGAGACACTGAGTGGGATGCAATTTCATGTCCATCAGCATATAGATTTTGGACTTGGCCATAATCTGTCCATTCATGGCTGACATAGAAAGTGGCCTGGATTGGACATCCATTGGGGTTGGTTCTTCCTTTTTCAAAGAAATCCCGATAGAGTTCCTTATTTAGGTCATTTACAGCATCATCAAAGGTGAGCAGCACAATTTGAGGGATTTCTTCTGGCTGATATCCACCTGGAACATTCCTCCCTCCACAGTAACAATCTGGCAGCTGACAGACTTCAGGGGTACACCTTGTTGCCTTCTGATCATAAGGTGGTTGAGGATACAATGAAGCTGGTCTTGCTGGTACACTACGAAATATATCAATGGGAGTGGATGATGATCTCTGGAGGATTGCAGAAGCAGGCTTTGCACTAGGACGCCTGTTTCGTGACACTGAGACTTGAGTGGTTGGGGCTGGTGCTGCATTGGTTGAATGGAAACGAGGTGGTAATTCAGATGTGGTTGATCCATGGAATCGATTGGGTCTTGCAGTGGTTGAGTGAAATATCTCAATGGATGGAGTTGAGCTAATATCATTTAGTGTTGTATGGAATCTCTCACGTAAGTCATGACTGGTGAACAAAGTTGGCGCCTTTGATTGATTAATGAATCTCGATCCCAGAACTGTCTTTGGTCGAGTAGTTGTTGATGGACTGGGACGAGACTGGCCAGAATTTTGATTTGCAGAGATTGTGCCATCAAGAGTGTAATCATAGTTTTCATAATAGTCATAGTAGTAATTTGGATCTGTGTAGTTGTAGTAGGGATCATAGTCAGTTGTACTTCCTCTAACAGGATGAGGAGGTGGTCTTGCAGACACTACGGGGCTTGGTGTTGAAGGAGCACTTGAGAATTGATGATTGACCAAAGATCCCCTGCTTCGTCCAACTCTCTCATCAAGTTGTCGAGGATCACTGTTCCTGTATGTTCTAGGTCCTCTTTGTCCAATTTCACCATCTGCAGCAGAGCTGTATGTGTCTTGGGAAAATTGACGCTGATTGGATTCTATGAAATATGGGCTTGGGCGTCGTTGCTCTTCGAGGGGAATTTCATTTCTGTTAGGGGTTTCCAGACCTGGTTGACCTGATGTAACAGCAACAGGAGACTGGGTGCGGCGGTCAGTGATTTTAAAAGTAGTGAAAGTTGAGTCAGAGGTCTTGTTGCAGACTGCATTTCTTGGCCAATCACAGGTCTGCAGCTCATCGCTATACACTAAACCACCTGTGCAACTTTCTAGCAGAGCACCACCAAAAACACAGACATAGTACTTGCTGCAGTCAGTTTCATGGGCATAATATCCAAAATCTTCAGGGCAGTTGAAATTAATAGCTTCAAGATGTCCAGTTCCAGGTAGACGCCTTCTGTGTTTGGGTTCGCTCTGACACAAGATGACTGATGCAAGCACAAAAATATATGTAGTAAACTTCATGGTGAATGCACAACTGGATTCAGTCAAGGATTGGATGCAATTATTTTTTGTTGGGCTCTTGAAGGTTCTTGTCCTTGAAATAAGATTCACACCTGGAGTTTGAAAGGCATTCCCACAACTTGAAGGTAGAGCAAGTCAGCAGAGAGACTGAACTATGTACTAAAATCTCTCTGCACCCTTCTCACCTTCAAGAAATTGAAGATATAATTCAATCAATGCAAGTCGGAGTAAATAGGTTAAACCTGAAAATTCCAATTAAGATGAGAACCAAACCAGAAAATAAGCATATAGGTATGCATGTAAAGGGAACAACTTCATCTTCCTTTATGAAAGTGATAGAACTATCATGAAAACAATATTTTCCAGTGGACAAGATTACAATTGAAGAGTGACTATGCAGATTGGGAAAGTAATGCCCAATTCACCAATCAAAATCTTCCACAGGCCTTGGCATATAGAACATAGCTCACTATGCCAACACTTCCCACCCAATGTGACAGTCAATATTTTAGAAACCATATCTTCAGATTGGATGCAGGACTCTCCTATTCCTAAAGAGGAAGCAAGACAGAGTGCTCTACACTCTGTTCATAGCACTCATTGCCAAAGATAACCTTTGAAATGGCACCATACTTTGATGATATGGACCAAATGCAGGTGCAATCTAATGTTATATGAACAATCACAGGAAAATCTCAGCAAGTCAACTTGATTTTTAGTCACTATCAAAGACCTTGCAACTCATATTTCGACATTTCAATCCAGTTCAATCAATCAGTTATGAATGATCAGTGGGCCCTTCATGTTGCAAAAAAAGGCATAGTGATTCTTGGAAGCACTAGCCTAAGTCTTGAACTTTTTTGGGTGGGGCTTAGAACATCAATGTTGTTCCAAGCTCAAGTTGTTAGTAACTTCCAATAAAAACAGACTGAAGTGCAACTACATCCTCCTCACTCTCCAGATCTAGCCCCCAGTGACTTCTGGTTGTTTGGAAAAAGCATGAAATCCCTAGGTGAGCACTGCTATCCCTTTCAAGGTGCTCTTGGAATTGTCAATTTGCACTGGTTCCAAAATACCCCTGAAGAAACATTCATCCAGTGCTACCTCATGTAGATAAAAATATTGCAGTCTTGCAAAGAGCAGCAGGGGGACTATATTGAAAAGTGAATGAGGCAAATGAGTTACAAAAAAATAGCTTTTGTTTTATTGGATTACTATGAAAACATTTTGACAGCACCTCACCATTCAAATTTTTTTAATATTTAATAATCATCTGAACGGTTTTTCAAGTAGCAGCTGGTCAAAAATCTAGTCATAGAGTTAAGAGAATTTCACTTCCTTCTTCACACTTGGATGAATAAAGGACAGATTACCACTAGGCCAAGAAATAACTTTAAATTATTGCATAACCATTTAAACCATTACAAACTCAACTGATGAGTCAATATACTGCCTTCTTCCATGAATTGGTCAATAGATGAATAAGGTGACTTAAGAGGATGTAGAGAATTAATGGCTCAGAGAGGCAAGGAAACTGTTCAGATAGTTCATAACTGAAGGCTGTGACTGACTTTTCAGCATAAGTTACTTTTTTAAACATTACTCAAACAAAAGTAGAGGAAAATGACAAGCTTACAAAAAGGCACCTTCAGATGGACCTAACCATATCATCTTGGCATCTAGTGAATGAGTCTATAGCACAAAAAATTCCAGCTGGAACCAATCCACTAACCCTTTCATTGCTGAGTTTTTTTGTTGAAAATTTAAAATTTATAAAACCTTTAATATTAAGAGATATTATTTAAATTTATTTTTCTTACCTTTAGATTTGGTCTTTAGTCCAATTACATGTCCTCAACAGCAATGAGGATGTGGTCAAAATTTTCTCACTGCCACATCTTCATTATCACTATTGCTACTTGTATCATACAAACCATACACAAACTCACCCTCTTCATCCAATTCATCATTCATAAAGATATCAAAAATACCTTTACCAGAAAGATTCCAACCGTGAGATGTGGTTGGCTGTACCATTTTCTCAATACTATTTTTGGCAGGAGTAAACATGTGAGGGCACCCTCTACAAAAAATTTTCTATTAAATTCAGAGTGAAGCAGTCAGTGCAAGCAGTTCAGAATAAGTCTATATAGATGACAGCACATGCTGGAACACTAATGCCTCTAAGGGACACACAGGGAATTAAAAGAAAAACCGAAAGTATCAAAACAGGTATACCTGGGTGTAGCAGTGAAAGGGAAAGCAGTGAAACTTAGATGTTAAAAAATTTCTGCAGCTTTGGCACCATGTTTTATGATGCCATGACAAAGACTAGGGTAACTTATTTGTTTTTACTAGTTATATTCAAGGTAACCCAATATCCAGGAGAAAACTCCCTCATGCCAGTTTTTTCAGGGCTTTGTACCCAAGGGGATTCCTTTTTAATTTACAATCAATAACAGGACTTTTTTAACCGATCAAAACTCATCTAGAGCAAATTAAAAACAAAAAAAGGGTGGGAGAGGAGATTGAACCAGCTGCTTGGTAATGATATCTTAATCAGGAGCATTTGAGCTGCCAGTTCACTTAATCAAAGGAACAAGCAGTATGGAAATGAAAAGATTAATAGATATGCTACCCTTTATATAACCTCTCTCCCCCTTTTATGCTCTTGTACAAGTTAAACGTGTCTGTTGTCTACTTTTAGAGACCTAAGTCTACAAGAACCTACACCTTAGATACCTGCATAAGCCATGGCGTCATGTTATGAAAGAAAAAAGGAAATGCATAGCCTAAGCCCAAGAGGAAGAAAAGCGGCTAGGGAAGGCTCTGAAAAGTTTTGAACTGCATTGAAAACAAGCAAAATTTCGCAATAAATGGTAACTGGAAACGTTGAACCTAACCAATGTCTAAAGTTACAGTGACAGGCCGTACGTAAGCCTGGACCTTAGCCTACCCTAAGTTATTACAGCCAGATAGACACGAAAGAACACAGAGAAAGGGCTTCAT
Source organism: Darwinula stevensoni (assembly GCA_905338385.1). Classification (NCBI taxonomy): domain Eukaryota; kingdom Metazoa; phylum Arthropoda; class Ostracoda; order Podocopida; family Darwinulidae; genus Darwinula; species Darwinula stevensoni. Next base: position 8,070 of record CAJPEV010001951.1, read on the forward strand.
AATGCTCACCCTAGGAAGGGAACTGCTAGAATGAAGTAGGCGATGGTGATGAAATGTTTCAAGAGAGAGACGTGGGAGGAGGGGAGAGAGAAGGGGGGAGATACGGAAGGCAGGAGAGCGCAGGAATATGCTTTCACTTCTATTCGCCCCAGGCTAGGGCAGCACCAAGGACTCGTTCCAGCCTTCCTCGAGCTGAAAATAGAACATAGAGCCAAGATCACAGGTCACTCGGGGCCTCTATTCCCGGCCGAGACTAACCTATGCTAGATTTGACAATGTAAAATGAAACCGACCTGAGAACACCAAGGTTTAGACGACATTTGGGGTGTCACGTTGCACGATCGGTCTACCAACAGTATTCATGAGCAGGGATGCGAAGTGACAGGGATTTGCAAGATTCATTTGGAACGTCGATGTCTGGTTTTATCTCAATTCTGTATTTTATTCCGTTCCATGAGGAAATGAAGACCTGAGTTCTCCTTGAAAGGTTCTTCTACTTAGGTCTGCGCCCAGTCTGCATAGACTCTTATCTGGCGCAGTTTAGAGATGCATTCATACTAAAAAAATTGTTCCGAGAAATCGGTACTCGCGTCTACTAGGCTTGACCATCCATTTCTGGGGTAGACTGCATAGTCGTATACCGACCATTGCAGGCCTCTAACCAATTCATCATGGCTGCTTGCTTCTCGCCATGTGCTCATCCACAAATTAAAAAAAATTCCAGCCTATTGTCTGAGTTTGCACTTGCGTTTTTCCGACGATCGTTGAACTCGTCCTTGGTACATTTCGTCAATAATTTAAATTCGTGATTCCTCATGAACGAAGAAGTGGAATTGCGATCGAGAGTGGATGAATATTTCTTAATGTTCGTATCCCATGACGAATCCACGGGCACTGAAAAGGTGACAGCGAAACGAGACCTTGAACACAGCCTCGAATTACTCTTGTCTCACCTTCCCCATAAAAGGAAATTCCAATTTCCGAAAGTCAGTGCCATTTTTCAAGTAGACGTTGAGAATCCTGAATGCAGGGCATCTCGCAGCATCAGAGCGTGGGATGCTCTTGCGAAGTACTGCATGAACCTTCTCTCGCAACCTTGGAGGAAAGAGTACCAAACATTGCGAGTAAGCAACATACGATAATTTAAAATAAAGACATAGGCAATGCTTTGACTGTGTCCTATGCCTAGAGTTAGCCTAGGTCGTTAGGCCTTAAGCATGATAATTGTTCAGTCCTTGCTCCAAATGTGTGCAAAATTGTGCTTTTTTGCAATGGAGTTCAAGGTTGAATTTGCAATCCATCTGTTAAAGTTACCTAAGTCTATCATCCTATGAATATTCTTTCCATCTATTTGATAGGCAAAGCCAGTGGCATATTTTTCTGCTTGTGCCAAGAGGGAAGGGTTGTGGAAAGGTGGCACCAAGAAAAACCCACTAATTCACTCACTAATTGAAGGAAATAGGCTGCATTGGTGTTTTTCAAATAAATTAACACATGAGAATACATGTGCAGTCCATAGCAGCAGGGTTTCAATGACAGTGTATTGTAACTTGCATTTTGACCTTTCTGCGATGCAAAATCAGGGTAGAGAATTTACAGGAGCCCCAGAAGCAGACTCCTGTGGTGTGTAGAAGTTCAACATAGTATCGTAGAGCCTCAATCTCTCAGAATTCCATAAACTATGAATCCTGAATGTATTTTTGTTCATAGTGAAGGAGGACATAATTAAAGCTAATATTCATCATATTGCACCTGCAATTAAGTTCACCTATACCTACATATGGAGTTATTAGAAGAAAAGACAGCTTCAAATCATAATTTTATTTCCATACAGGAAATAGAAATAGAAAAAACTCTGGATCTAAATGATTCTTCATGGCTATTTTGTTCAAACTCTATGGTTAACCTGGTGTGCAAAATGACAAAAGGACTTAAGATTTCTTAAGGTTTCCTTTCTTGGTGCTGAAGGTAATCCATGAAACTCATGTATTTCACTTACTGTCAATATAATAATTAATCACATCATTGATGAGGAGATAGGACATTGAAACCATTCCATTTTGCCTTGCATAAGGTTTGCAAGGCAAAATACCACCACCAAATACCACTTATACCACCTTTCCATTACCCTGCCCCCTTGGCACATGAGGAAAAACATGCCACTGGCTTTGCCCTTTACATGACACTAAAATGTGAAATCATTACTGGTTTTTTCTGGAACAGTCTTCCAATTTTATCAACCAAAAAACCTCTAATCCTTGCAGTAATATAACTGAGATATGGAACTTCCAGGAATATAAAAGCACCTTTACTTAAATCACTGATATTGCATGTATTGGATACCATTCTAATGTGCCATTAAAAGAAGGGAATTGGAGGAACATATGTCAATGTCTGCACCAGGGTATTCAGCATATGAAAAATATCTTAGAGGGGGCACTAAGAACTGTTAACAGCTGCTAAAGGGAGGAGCTGCTCCCCCTACCCTTTCATGCAATACATCACTAAACATAGATTGCACTTAGAACTAGTACCTTGCAGAAGGTCTGACCTGGGATTTGGGGGAAGAAAAGAGGTGGGTGTTGATTTTTATTTCAGGGTGGCCATGCTTCCATGCCTACCTGCATGGCCATTTCATGGGAATCAGTCGACCAATCATTTGCTCATATGGTATTATTTTACTAATTTGAAAATAATTGAGTCTAGAAGTTGGTAAGGGTCCAGACCAGGAAGTCATTTGTAGTACTGTTCTTGATATTGAGGAGTCTGCTTGGCAAGAATAAATTTGCAGCAAAATAATTGTGTGGCTCTCCATTATATTTGTTATAGACCTACATTAAATCACAAATTAAGACACTTTGAAATAGGAAATAGTAGAAAATTATCTTGATATATTTTTTTCTGGCCATTCCATCAAAAGCATTTTCCTATGCATTGATTGTAATAATTTTCTAATTCTGACCCTGACACTCAACTGGATAACAAAGAGATCAATTTGAGTAAAAGTAGAGGATATCAATATCCTGCTATTATACACCACTTTGATTTTGAAGTTTATAGAAGTAATTACCTAACAATCACCCATAGCAAAGTAGGCTTGCATAAACAACTTTTCAGGAACCCAAAAAAAAATAAAGCTTAAAGTCACTCCAAGGTTATTGAATACTAGAACATGTATGTATAACTCAAATAGGATGAAGGCCTATCTTCCAAAAGTTATTCAGTATTCCCATCTGCAATCACCACACAATATGAAAACATTTCTGAATCCAGTGTCCTAGCAGTTAGGACTTTCAACTCAAACCTGGGAAACAGGAAGATTGAGTCCAAGTGGTGATAAGCACTTCTTGGGTGACTGGTAACACACCTGCTTGCTGGGGAGTAACTGGCTAGAATTGTGATAACGCACAATTATGTGTGCCACAACTAAGAGATCTAGGTGCTACACACTTAAAAAATTGCTCCTGCCACTGAAGAGCCTTGGCAATATGTAAGGTTCTCATAAGGTCTTCCATAGGTCTCTGCATGAGGGGTACCATATGTAGGTGTGAAGCCTAAGCCAGACAGAGGTCACTTCCTCTCTGCATGCTATAATTGGGGTCTTCATCATTTCATGTATCCACTGCTTGCCCAATCTATTTATTTAAATCAAGACTCTGAGCTGTGGCAGCATCATCTATGATTTCAGATGCAGGAGGAACTGGTTGCTAAGAACATTAGTAACTTTTCTGCTATTGTCCTGTATGAATTGGTAAGAGCATAGAAATGATACCACTGAAATAGTCAGGTATGGCATCATTTCGAGTTTGGAAATTATTAATTCCTTTTCTTTTGTGTTAGTACTGCATTTGAACTGATTGGTGAACATCTAATATTGCACTGATCTCTGATTGCAGCTGTACAGTGGATATGTGAAGCACAATGTGACAAACATCCTGATATCCGGCGAGGACATGTTTTATTTGATGGGCTACGAACCCCTGCAACGGAGGCGGAACAGCCAGACTCTGATCATGAAAGGACCAGTGGATCCAGATCTTCTCTCTCTTCTTTCACTGGATTGCCTGAGTGCTGTTGTGGAGTTACGGGTAAGCTATCTGGGTATCTTTGTTTTCTCTCCTGTGTGAGCCTCTTCTCAGTTCTCTTCATTTCCTTCATGTTTCCTCTCCTTTTTTTGCATGAAGTTTGAGTGAAAGAGTGAAATGATTAAGAAGTGTTATTACAGGACCATTGCATTTGCGCTGGTCCACTTGAACTGGTATAGCTGTGATATGAGAGGCTGGCATTGCCGGTTGTTACAGTAATCCTCCCAGGTTTTTTTTATGCAAAAAAAAAATATATTGGAGAACTTGAAAAACCAGACAGGTTATCTATCTGCTTCTCTTTTTTTCCTTTTATCTCTCGTTAACATCATAAGTGGTTTCCTACTACCTTCCCCTGACCTTCAGGGCCTTTTTCGCACGGGCATTCTTTCTCCGTCTGACATGACATTCTGTTGCCTTTATAATTACAGTAGTTGTCATAACGCACGCGTTTTCCCGGTTAAACTACGAATCTTTTGCCACGTAAAGCCATAAGGCTGGATAATATGTCGAGAAGTCGTTAGTCTGGAGGTATCCATAGAACTGTGTTGATATTCTTGGAGACTGCAATTTCAAGGAGGGAAAAGCGAATAAATTATGGTCTCACGCAAAGTGATAGGTTGAGTTGTCCTAGTCATAGAACGACCGACTTGGTCGTTGTTGATCTGGAGTTGTAAACTCAGAAGTAAGAAAATGTGACATTTAAAAGAAAAGCCGATGGCGTTGTCGTGACCGTGCCCCTCGACATGAGAGCATTTGGCATGAAACCCCTGACCATGAAGATAATTAACACTAAGAGAGGGAGGGAGGGGAAGGAGAGGAATGGATTGGGAGGAGGTTTGGGACCATATTATTCTCCTGTACGTGCTATGCCCCCGAAGGTGTCCACGCCCTGCTGGGAGGTGAGTGCGACCTTGATTCGGCCTGGTAGATCCGGATCTGAGCAGGCAAGGATGTAAAAGCCTTCAATTGCGTGCCTGCACTGCACACACAAGCTCGGGACTCACTGACCTTCCTTTCCTGTGGGCGTGGCCCCGGATCCCCTTTCTTTCTCTTCGTTCCTCCTACAGTATTCCTCACGCATGGAAATGTGAGGCTTGTACTTCAAAGGATTTTCCGATCCCGCAATCTGCCGAAATGTTATTAATCACCGGAAAACAGTACTATTTAGTATCAAAAACACTGTCTCCTTGATGAGCTTCACATAGCATCGCGAAAGAGCGTGGACTTAGTTCCAGTTCCAGTAATTCCAGTTGAGCGTGGACTTATCGTCGTTTATTCACTGGCACGACGTCTTTCTCATTATGACCACGCACCTGAGGAAAAACGTTGATTAAACACGAGTTTTACCGCAATTTGATTCCAGTTCGATGAAATGGGACTACTGTCGCCACACTGGTTTGGTTTAGGTCTCTTGTCAGTCCCCACTTCAACCGAAGAAAAATTGTGCACTTCTTATGAAACACCGTTATGGGAAAACCTACTGGTCTCGTGAGATTTCGATTACTGGCCTCCATACTGGATGGATAGCCTTGGGAAACCGTCCCTTACTTTGGCTTGGATATTCGAGTTTCTCTTGAATTGTGTCTCATATCTCATGGTTGCACCACAGCAGCTTTTTTGTTCGAAATGCGCCTGCACAAATCCATGTGTGGGTAAAAGCTATTTCCGCGTCTTCGCGAGAGTAGCTTTTTTTCGAGTTTTATAGGCGTTTTCCTCTAAGATCCACCTCAGTTACGTCGCAAACCGGATGTCTCACGGCCTAGAGAATTGGGTGATTTCGTAACAAGGTGTTTTATGCATTCCGTATCTAGTTTTTTTTATTATATTATTTTTACGCTGGAAGGGGCAGGCTTAATTGGGCTTGAGGTCAGTCTGTGTCCGTATCCATTTCCCCTCCCCCCCCCCACCCCTGGCCCCATGCCAAAAAATGCCGAAACGCCCCTCCAACCCTCCAGACAATGCGTTTGGCAATCCATATTTATTGCCACGATCCCTCCGAAAGGCCTAGCTGTATGGAACTAGGAGTCGTAAAAGCGGAAACGGAGAGAATAAAATCCAGTAGATAGGAGGATTACAAAAGAGGAGCATGGAACACGGACAAGACTGTTTCCGATCGAGGGTCTCAGTCCGTATGGAGGCCTGACTTCGTGGAAGCCTACTCTAAGGAACCGCGATGCCTTGCTCGTGCCGTTTTTTTTCCCCATCTCATTTTACTTCAATTCTGTTACCATCGTCTTTGGTGTATCCAATGTTTCAAATTAATTATCTATGAAAATAACTCTGTTCGTATAACCTGGTTTTTGCTTTTCTCTGCGTTCTCCTTGTTTCTTGCTTTTCTAGTTCATGAATCCTTTGAATGAGTTATTTATTTTTCTGTTAGCTCAGAAATGTAAATATTTTGAGACTGATTTCACTAATCGGCTCATCGCGTATAAGCATGAGATTCTCCTGGTGATAGGATCTCCAGACTCTAACCAGAACGGGGCAGGTTTCCCTAGCTTTGGAAATCTCCTTTCCCGGTCACCTCCTGCTGGTGTTCTGAAAGAAAACATATTCCCCTACTAACTTATACGCATGAGCGAACGGACCGTCGGACTAGTAATGTCATAAATGACATTACTGCATGCCACTTTGTATACCTCGACAAGAACTAGGTTTATCCGTCGGAAAGTTATTTAATTTCATATCAATATTTCCTAAAGATTTGTGCATGTAAATGGGCCTCACTCGAGCAAGGCACTCAGTATAAAGAGAAAAAGAAAGAGACCCACCTATTGGGTAAATCCGGAGCCCTATGAAAACAAAATGGCTTACTGCAGAGAAGTTGAGGATCAATCTCTTTCCTATCATGGGGATCGATAAAATGCCGACCATGGAGGTAGCATGTCACTTGTCCGCAGGCATTGTGAAGGATTTTCCTGTCATCTGTTTCCTTCATGCTATCCAATATTTTCAGAATCGAGTTCATTTGAGTTGCAGGCTCGATTCGGTCTCGATTCCAAGAACCGATCCTGTCGATAAGAGTCTATAATGGCTCCCCCAATTGAATTGTTAATTTGAGCTTGTTCACGATGCAAATCGGATGGTGTGATGACATCTCTTTCACCGGGGCCGAACTCCTACTCGTTCTGACTTACTGTGGCCGATCCGTTCACTAGAATCGCAAAGGCAGTCATGTAAGGTGACCAGACGTCCCGATTTAGGCGGGACAGTCCCACTTTCAGACCACATGTCCCGGTGTCCCCCGATGAAGTAAGCGGGACGCCCAAATGTCCCGCTTTTGGAAAATGTCGATGACAGAATGATACGACGGTTGAATTTCTTGCCTTGCGAGTTTCAGAACTTCTCCTAAACATATTGCTTAGGAGCTAAACCAAGAATATAATGGAATATCATGATTATGAATAGCATATCTTGAGTTTTTTTATCTATGGCAACTGCTTAGATATAAATTGGCAATGGGAATTCGGATTACCGAACAGCTAATGAGCCTAAAAACATGCTAGTTTTTGTTAGCAGGCACCTGCTCGTGCGCACTGAAGACGGCGAGGCCGGCCTTACTCCCATCGTTTACTTTCATATTGCATGAACAAAGTGATACCTTTATACCTCATAGTTGTCTCTGAGTCAGGGGAAGCCTCCAGGCTCTGACTTCCCATCCGCGATTTCGGACAGGTGTCAACTTTCAGAGACTGGACTCGACTCGTTTTGCGTCGATTGAGAATGAATTTAATGGTTCTCAGAGATTTCTTTCAGATATTTGATATCTTAATAGATGTTTTCAAATTGCATGGGAAAGTGACTCCTGAGAATTTTTGACGAGGCTGGGCCTCCCCCTTGCCAAAAATGTGCCCAAAACCCCTGCAGTATAGTGAAAATGTCACGGAAGCGTTTTGCACATGTGATTCTGCTGACATTTTTTTCTGAAAATGGAAGGACCACGACTCGGATGAAAGTCACGAATAACGAATAGGTTAACGAATTTCCAGTTGCATGCCTGCGCAGTAAAATCTGGGCTGAATCTCGAAATTAACTCTGTTCATCTTTAGCTTTGCTTCGAATATCGAATGCGCTTGTATTATTTATTGTTTAAATTCTGTTTCCACCATTTCATGAAATTTTTTCGTTTCATTTTCTATGTTCGCGTGTTCGACGTCGTTTCGCATTTTCCTCTTCTGCTGATTTGATAACGCCTTCTTGCATCCGGAGACATTTGAAAGACAAGTTATACAAACTTTCCTGAAACTCCCTCTTTAGGGCTGGTTGCGCTACTGTGGATGCACAATTAAATAGCAGCTCTATTTCATGTTTGGCAATAATAAATACAATTGTCGGCCCAACAAATACATTCATATTCTTTTTCGAGAGGCAAGGGGAAGTATTTATTGGGCGTCCCACTTTCTCGACGCAGAAATCTGGTCACCTTACAGTCATGGCGTCTTCGATCATGACTGGCGACTCATGATCTGTAACAATCGTAACTCATCAATGGAGGCGGGGTAGACCCAGGCCTAACCTGTCTCAATCGATGAGCAACTTCTGCTACAGATCAGGAGCGCCACCACTGGATTTGGAGCAAACTCGTGTGATAAGTTCCCCAAGGCATTCTTGTAGATGTCCCACTCCACCCACTAGGAGATGGTTGCTAAATGAGCCAAATTCCTTGGCTCCGTCTCAGAGGAGTTGCTATTCTCTTCAAGATCTATGCATCCGAATCTGCACTGTACTGAGGCCAGGGGAATTTGAAAGGTATTGAAGAATACAGAATCGAGAAATGTCAGAATTTGCCAATCGTCATCGCGTGTTTCCCCTTGGATCCGTTCGAGCTTCTAGCGTTTGATAAAGCGAAAGTGGAAGGGTCACTCTTATAGTGACTTCGCCCAGTGGCGTAGCGAAGGGGGGGGGGGGGGGAAACAGCCCCCCCCCCCCCCACGGGGGGGGGGGGGGGGGGGGGGGGGGGGGGGGGGGAAACAGCCCCCCCCCCCCCAAGTTTGATTCAAGCCCCCCCCCAACTCCAGTCTAAATGCATTCGCCACCACCCTCCCCCTTCCCCCGGGCGAGGAGAAGTAAGCCCCCCCACCGTTCCGCTTAGCCTCCCGTTGACGAAATCCTGGTTATGCCACTGACTTCGCCATTCTTTCCTGGTCGTTCATCGGGCCTTATAGGATGAGTGTCTGAGGAAGAACGGAAAACGGGAAACAGTAATGGACCAACAGTATCCATGTTTGTTGGCCGCTGATATAAATCCAAATGAATGTGAATAAAAAATATTCTGTTCGCTGTCAAGGATGTAGCTCATTGAGATGGTAATTCCACCTCCACTGTATATTGTAGCATTGCAGAAAACCGTGAGCCGAGAAAAAGTCGATAGTTCCCGCAAAAATTGCGAATAAGCCTTGTATCCCCTTCTTGAATGAAGCCCCTTCTTTTTCACCTGTTGACCTGTCTCCATATTCTGTCGTTCTCGATTCGTTGTACTTTCGCACCAACACACTGAGCAGTTTTTTGTCTCGTCTCTCGACTTAAGCCGACCCTGACGTCTTCAGCTAGGGATCGAATATCCGGCACATGATTATCCTGGAAAAGTAAAAGGGTAGGTTAATAGGGCCAAGGCTGATAGAGCTACAACGGTTTTAGGATTAGGAGTTCTTCCCTCCGCATCATCATTGAGGAGGGTTCTGTATGGAGAAAAAATATATGTATTGGGATTGTCCCGCAGTTTGCCCATTTCTTGCACTTTTAGATGACAATTGACACGCTGATTTCTAGTGCCAGTCAAGAGAGGAAGCCAGAAGAAGTTTTTAAACCTGATTTTCACATGGCGTTTGAATCCGCATACTGAGTTCCCTCATGATGATCAGATGAAGGGTGTTGTATGCTGCATGGATCAAAGTGTAACTCCTTTGTATATGCTGCAGCTTCAGTCAGAATATGACTTGAATTTGTGTTTTTTTTTAATGATGAATGTCAAACAGGACTTCACTCTGTGTGGATGCCACTATATATTCTACACTGAAAAGATGGCAACAAGTGTTTTTTTGCGTGAATCCGGCATCCCTGGCCGCGATGTTGGGAGTCGATTGAGGGACTTCTCCCCCTCCCTCCACTCTCTCCATAGCAAGCAGGCTACACTTTTTTTTCTGCGGTCCCTGTCCATTCATGCGTGGATGCCCAAGACGAGGTACATTATATTGCCACCCTCGAGCGTTGTGACACCGACTTGCCTTCTCCGCTTTCCCTTTCAAAGCCACAGCACTGCATAGGGGGAGCCGGATCACATTCAACTGGTTTCCTTCCTATTATTCAGGGGTCCGGCCCTGCTAGCACTGGGCGCATGGAAAAAGGAACGTGTTTGCGTCGGTGCAGCACTTTAGAACCAGTGCGCTTGCTGAACATGCTAAGCTTCTGGTGGGTGGGAGATTGGTAGAATGCCCCAGACTCACCTCGCAACTACGACTAACTTCATCGTAGGGACGTTGAGACTGGATATACTCGAAAGCAAACAGCTGCACCGGTACGTAAAGCGTCGATCGTTTCTCCCAGGTTCATTCAGGCTCATTCTACTGATAACCCCCGAGGCGATATTTCCAACGAATCAGATTCATTTCCTTAATTGGGAGCTGTGGCTGTTTAGGATCACCGAACTCAATCTTTATTACGCTTTTCACCCCCCCCCCCCCCCCCCCTCCCCACCCGTCGAAACTAGAATGCTAGCATGAATCGGTTGAAATCCGGACTTGGACAAGTATCTTGGCGTCCTTGAAGCCCATCTAATTGGACTCTGACACTCAGGTTCCCTTTTTCTTTCTTTGAAGCCCGGCCAACTGCATCCATCCATTCCATTTCACTTTCTCACGTCCATTTGGCATTTTTTACGATTTCATTCGCTTCTTTTGGTCTCATATCTGCCTTGCGGTTCGTGGCTGGCCTTCGCCTCCTCATTCAATCCAAAAAAAGGTGCAAAAATCGAAGTGATTTACGTGTTGTGAAAGCTCAATGTAAATCTAATGTACTTCTCGGTCGCATCTCATTGAAGTTGAATATACAAAAAATATATTCGTACAACTTTCCCCTGCATTGCATCTGATTGAGTGTGATTCATCTAAGTATACGTGAAATTCAGGAGAGGAAAAAAAATCAGGAAGAACAATCCCGCTTATTCATGTTCGCAAAGTGCCAATCAACGAAGCCGATCCAGGTCTTGCCTGACGAGATTTAGGTTGCATGAAGAATCCGTGATTAAAAGGATACATAATGATGGAGACATCATCCCATAAACACCGTTAGGCGCCCTCCTCCAGTTCCGTTGAGATCCATGAAGTGAATTCAGGGAAGATTTCTCATTTTTCTTGTCTGCTCCGTCCCAGATTGTCCCACCTTTTCCACATGACTTCCTTCCCTTTTCCTTCTCTCATTTTTCCCTTCATGCCCGGATTGAGCTGTACTTTTTTCCGTCTCTCTAGCTTCTGTTCCAGTCTGCGTTTTTCCATTACGGGTGGTGCCCTTTCTGTTCTCTTTTTTTTTCTGGCTCTTTCCCACGAGGAAAGGGAGCCGAGGGTCATCCGGGCTGTGGGAAACCGTAACGGTTTTCAAGGGCCCAGTAATGCTCAATTATCATTCAATATCTCTTCTTCATAGAGTCTTGTCGTCAGCTTTCCTCATCTTGTTTCCGTACGAAAGGTAGCCAATTTAATCGTTGGCACAACTTTGAAACGACTGAGAGAGAAATTGGAGCTGTTCGTTCAAAGTTAATACATAATAGTAAGTCATAGAAGTAGATTAGAGAAAGAATGAGAGGGAGAGTAATTTATAGAATTACCGTAGGAAGCTGCGCTGGAACTATTACAATCCGTGTCAAACTGCAAACCTTGGATGAAATCGTGAATGGTGTGGCAAGGATGGCAAAGGAAGGCCAAGTGCGATTGAATTAGGACTCGCTATTGATAAACCATCACCCTTCTCGGTGACGTGTAATTAGCTGTCACTTTGACGAGGAACAACTGAATGGGCTCCTCCGGCATTGAATTCTGGTCAAGGTGAGCGTAATCAACCCCCAGAAGTAGGACTGATTTGCAAAAAAATGCTACTCGTTCGTGCATGATTAAAGCTCGTCATTTGTCATGTTTTCACACTTCACGACTCTCATCCCTTGAGAGAAGGGCTTTCGACCTGGATTCATGAATGCCGAGACTAAACCGTCAATCTCGGATCGGGACACGATCCCGTGTTGCTTCACCCTCCTTTCATGCATTTTCCCCATCCATGGACGATGGCATTGCCATAGTACAGTATAAAGGGAGATTGGGACACGAGTTCCCCCGCCATCCATTTCTCTGCCCCGTGTTCAGGTTTATGAACCTCATAAACATGGGGAATCCTATTTTGGGAGAAAAGAAGTTAATAGTTATAAACTTGTTAAGCTTAAGAAGGCTTTTATTCTGATGTTCTGCTTAGTGTGAAGTAAAAACCATCTTAGAACGCCTTTCATGATGCGTGAGGTTTAGTATTGAGAGAAGTTTTTAAAATATAAAAGTGGATTACGTGTTGAAAGCCCATAGCCGATCCCTCCTATCAATTTATTAGAGACAATATTCCCAGCAGCAACAAGAAAAGCTACAAACTTTTCTGTGGCTATTTCTTACTGATGTTTCTTGGCATAATTTGCGTGGGAGATGGTCTGGGGAAGTGTCGTTTAGAAGCGGAAACTAGGCATGAGAAAAGAAAGCCATTCTCCCAGCATGAATCCCCGTTTACAATTTATTTGCGTCATGAGCGAAAATAATTGCTGCTGCTTTCCTTTCTGCGTCAGAAATTTCAATTTCTACATGCACTCGGAGTGTGTTAGGCGGAAGGGAGTTGATGTGGAATAAGGATTTCCTGCTTCCTCCCTTGACCCTTCGCCCACTGCCCTCCACTCGCCCGCTTCCTCCATTGGCACTTGACTCACCTCGCTCCTGCCGCACGAATGAAAAGTTTTTATTGGATTCACGCCAGGAAAAATATCTGAGCAAGAAATGAATAGTGTTGGTCAAGAATCAGAATTTGATTGAATATTACAAAATGAGGTAGGAAAATGAAGCTACTCTTTAGTGAAAGGAGGCCCTCTAGTGAACCGGGGACTTGGCCGGCTTGTTTTCTACAGAATCACTTGAACGAGTCATGTGACCCACCCAACTAGGTCAATGTTTTCATCGTACGTAGTAGAACAAGTCACGTCGGTGTTGGTCCTTTCGTTCAGTATACGTATTCAGAGTTTATACATTTCATCCACTGAGCTGGGTGCCATAACGACAATACGTTGCGTATTATGAATTATTGCGCATTAATATTGGAGGAGGGGAGAGGAGATGGACTCACCCATCCACCCTTCCTTGAGACGGAAATGGATCGAGCGCTCAGGTTAGAGGGTCAGGCCGTTTCAAGTTCGGTCATTTGACCGGGTACTGGCTAGTCAGGCGATAAAATTGAACACATTGGTTGACTTGGTTAAGAGGTATGCATCATAAAGTTGACGCAAAGTTTTCGAGGTCTATACATTATTATTTCGAACGCCAGCTCAGAAGGCAAATGCCAAATGCCCTGGTGTCTATATGAGGATTCCTTAACCTTAGTTGCTACTACGATGACGAAGGTAAATGCCTCTTCAACGGAGATGACTTAGCGAGTATGATGACAACGTAGGGGCTGCTACTTTAGATAATGAAAGATGACGGCCGACAAAGAAAGGGGAAAGGCTTTCTTTCTCCCCCCTCCCCCCCAGCATGAATCGCTTTTGATGATCCGGAGACATTCATTCTCGTGAGACTTGGAATAAATTTCGCGCCACTGCACAGTGGTTCAGAATTCGCCAAAACCTGGCTAAAAGTCGAAAAATGAAGCTTTATTAATTGTGAAAAAAGCTTATTATTTTAAATTAGAGGTGTCCATGTATCACTAAAATAATATAAAATTTATGATTTTTTCCCTCCCCAATTGACGAAGTAATTACCTAAAGTGTTGGAAACTTCACGGCAGGCATAGGTGTAGTTTTGTAGTTTCCTGGTAATGGCTATTTTGGAATGAAATAACCACTTCAGAGTAAGAAAATGAAATTTACTCTGATGGAAGGTGATGATAAGTGCCTTCTTTTCTATTAATTGTTAGCTTGTGAAAAATCAGATTTGTCCGTAAAATGAGAAATTTCTTGATTGACGAAATTTCCTCATACGAAACGACGTTGCAGATGGCAATATGATATTAGCCATTCTAACCACCCGGGCAAAAACGGGCAGCTTGAATTATCATGACTGGATAACATACATATGTGAGACTAATTTTAGAAAAGTAAATTCTTGGCATCTATTGGCACACAAATTTCCGGTGAACAAGTTTCCAGGTCTGTAAAAAAAATTGTAGTTTAAAGAAAATGAGTTTCATGATGCCCAATTTACGGACAAATCTGATTTTTCACAAGGCTGACAACTAATAGAAAAGAAGTCACTTATCACCTTCTGTCAGAGTAAATTTCATTTTCTTACTATGAAGTGGTTATTTCTTTTCAAAATAGCCATTACCAGGAAACTGAATACTACAAAACTACACTTATGCCTGTCATGAAGTCTTTAACACTTAGATAATTACTCCGTCAATTGGGGATGGGGAAACTCAGAAATTTTCATCGTTTTGTGATACATGGACACCTCTGATTTAAAATAATACGATTTTTTCATAATTATTAAAACTTAATTTTTCGACTTTTGGCCTGGTGTGACGAATTCTGAGCCACTGTGCACAGTTAGATAAGTTGTTTGCTGAGACTTTCGTTAAGAACGCAGCGCCACCACGATCACTCTACCCTCTGAGTTGACTTCAGATGTGAACAGGAGCTCAGAAGTGGCATTCATGTTCCTGGTGGACCACGATTCGTGAACCGGCAGGTCAAACTCAAGGTGCCACAATCATCATGTAAATCGGAATTTACAGGAGAATCCACGTTCTCTGACCTGTCTCAGTCATGCAAATGTGGTTCACTGAGACGGGAACGGTTGTCTTTCCATTTTTCCATATCAATCAATTCAAGGAAAGAGAGACAGACAGTTCACATTGAAAGACGACGCCATTGTTCTTACTCGGGGTAAAAAAATATAATAATAATAATAATAATATGCTTTTCTGGGCTTCGCGGACACGCCATTTTCTAGCCTTGGATGTCAGCCATAGGGAAAATAAAAAATAAAAACTATGTAGTAAAAGATTTAAAATATATGTCCACATCACAAATATAGACATCACAAGCGGCGTTGCCCCTGAGATGCTACTATATAACCCCCAATCTATTGTAGGTCAAATAGGATAACATATGGAGAAACCTACGCATTCAAGAGTTATTGCACTGTGCTGAAGTCGCTTCGTTGGTCGTTAAAAAAGGGGGAGGCTAATATTGTTTTAAAGATAATTGTGTGAAGTATTCTTATTGTAGAGCTTTATTGTGATTGGAAGTGAAAAATAAGAACAGAATTGAAAAGGAAAATACTGTATTTTTTCTTTTGTTTTCCAAGTAGTATATGCAGCGCCATACCGAGGATACTTAGCGCCTGCACAAATCTTTAGGAAATATTGATATGAAATTAAATAACTTTCCGACGGATAAACCTAGTTCTTGTCGAGGTATACAAAGTGGCATGCAGTAATGTCATTTATGACATTACTAGTCATCTTTCAGTGGAATTATTTATTGCTGATGCATGCATTAACCCAATTAACTGAAGCCAAACTCAAATTGCATTTGAAGACGTCACCTTGGCATGGCTCCAGTTACAGTCAATAATGCCCTAATTGCAATTGAAAAAAAAATTTTCATATATTTTATTTACGTTTTATTTATATTTTGCAATAATCCGGCAGCCAATCGGCGCCCCCCTTAGTTCGGCGCCCTATGCGGGGGCACCGCTCGCACACCCCTTGTTACGGCACTGAGTATATGTCAAGTAGCAGAATATCCTAGTCTCCATGACGGCTGGACGTTGAGGTGAAACCTATAGACTCTCAGCAGAAAACGGGCACATTTAATGGCAGTCCCCCCTAGGGTGGGGGGATGACAGCGAGCTTTAGTCGAGAATGTGGAGTCACTGGAAATGAATGAATATTCACGTAAAAATATTTCTAAAAGGCGAATTGATTGCCCATGGGAAAAACTGATTTCTGATTTGTTACCATCCTATTGGATATCCAATAGCAAGTACGATCGATATATGGTGCAGAGCATATTATATGCATTGGATACTGAGGCCTGCCGCTGACCAGACATTTTGTAATGTATTCAAATGGTTTATGAGGAAGTATGTACTATACCCTGTGCTTCTGTACTGCTTGCATGTATGGTGTATGAGGATCCCCTTCTAAAATGACGATATTCTGAGACGATAATGAAACTAGGAAGAATTCACTTCTTTTCTTTCTATGTGGATACTTGATATGCATTGTGCTATATTTCCTCGGATATGCGGTATGAACATTTTTTTCTCAGTCTCATGCACTATCTACAAGTATATTATAGTCCTGCTATTCGTGTGTTTGTTGGTCCAGAAACTACTTCCCTCCTGCTGATCGTGTCCGAGCGAATAGGATAGGAGGGGTGTGAACTAGTGGCGTAGCGAGGGGGGGGGGGGGGTGGGGAGGGCTTCAGCCCACCAAGTTTGGTTCAAGCCCCCCCCACCTTTCCCCTTAACCTCCCCATTGGCGATATCCTGGCTACGCCACTGGTGTGAACTGAGACTCCTTTGCCAAGGCGCAATCATGAATCTCGAGCCTCAAGGTGCCTGGTAGGCTATCGTTAGCACCATTCCCTTCCCAAAGTTTTCAAGGAGCGGGAACACTGCTCTCGTGCTTAATACACTGGATATTTTTCTTGACATATGCATCTACATTGCTTTTGACGTTTCCCCGGCAGTGATGCCATGAAAAGATCTTCCATGAGCCTTGGCTACTTCATTGCGGTAATTGTACCAAGAATATTATAACTAGCGCTATGCGCGTTTGTTACTTTGGTAGGACAAAAGTGGGATGAAGGCTCATTCCTCATTCTAGGGAACCTACCTTGCCCAGTTATCACGAAATGAGATGAGAGTATTTATCAAAGAACATTTCATCCCTTGTTAGTCAGATTGGAGCCTCTCAGTGGCATATTCCATTGTATTCTCATTTGCATAAAAGTGAAAGGAGGAAAGATGTGACGTCATAACTAGATCTACTGATCTAGTTATGTCAACACACAAAACTAGTCAACTACTACTACTAGTCAACACACAAAAAATAAATTATTACTTCGGATTTAATCATTCAAATATTGGCAATATGTAACCACTTTATGGACCCCTGTTCTTTTTATCCAGAGAACTTATAGTCCGACCGACAGAAAAAATGTATATTGTTGTTTGACAGAATGGTAGATTGTCTTGGAGGCAATGGTGTGTGTATTTGGGGTCTTAAGTACTGTGCCAATACATAACGTATGAGAAAGTTCTTGCAATTATATCCAAAGCTTCCTATGTAGCAATGTTTATTGGCTGGAATTTTGGCATGCAAGGAAGGTACCAGTGGACTTCCCTCACCTTGGTGGTATAATTTTTCATATAGTGAGCTTCTGTATAGGCATTTTAAAAGTACTTCCTAAAGAGCACTAAACCCATATAAGCAAATGATGTACAGGCTTGGACTTGTCCATGAAGCACTTGCAAGGTTTCTTATCGTATTTTTACGGTATCTTTGTGCATGGATGGTAGGCGTGATAAATAAATTTAAAAAAAGCTATAAAGAGAAAACTCATGAAGTACAAAACAACATGAATCATGTGGCATCGCGGCTCTAAAAGCACGGAAACAAGAGCCTCGGGGAGCGGCGAATATGGTGACCTGGAATGGTGGGACAGCTTAAAACAGATTTTGCCTTGCAAATTAGCGTAACTGGAAGTGAAAATGTAAAATTTAATCATAATTTAAATGAAGTTTTCTCAGTGCTCACTGCAAAAAATGCATTCAGTTCCTGCGTTAGGCATCGTGTTGTGAGAAATTCAACAGCACTAATGCTGACTAATACGCAAGTCGAAATCCGTTCCATGGCCCTCCACTTGACCTGATTTCGTTTCTCCGCATTTTCCATTTTCAGGAACTGAGGCTTCCCTGTCGTTATTATCCATACAGAACCCTGCGTTGTTTTTGCTAATCCGATGTGTTGCAGTCTATCAGTTATAATTGTAGCTAATATCCATCAAGTTTGTGAAGGGTTTGTTGTGTCTTCTCCCCGCCCCTAAAAAAAATAAGTGGGGCAGTTATTTTGGATGACTTCCTTCAATTTAGAATGTAACATCTGAATTATTGAAATGATTAGTTGCCATTCCTCGTTAGGGAGAAGTACCACTGTTGGGGAAAGGAAGCCATTTGTCCGATAAGGAATAGATCAGGAGCTTTCTCGTATGAAAAACAAGAGGCAGGAATCCCTGCTGAGGTGTTGGGGATTAAACAAACACAAGTTGTTAGAATGCCCTTGGGGATCTCGGCAGAACTTGAGACGTCACGTTACAGAGGAAGTAGGGAGGCAATGAGGAGGTTGGGCTAAGTTAAGCAAACGCATAGCAAGGATGTCCTTGGTGATGTCATGGATAGAACGCAGATGACCCTTCGTTTTGGCAGACTGAGACCGCAAAACTCTCTGCCATCCTTGTGCAATGGCCCTCCGAGCCGAACTACCTTGCGCCATCTCTCCCTACAGATGAAGATACGTGGACGCGGTATTTCTGTCGATGGGGGATCAGGAATGGGTCAGAGAAGTCGCTAATGAACGTCCCTCGTTGTGGTCGTGACTCTTACCCCACTTGCATCATCCTCATCCCAGATGATCATGATCATGAGACATGACTCCTTCCGTCCATCTCCTCCACCTCTTCCCCTTCTCATTTCGTCACTCCCATTGAACATACGCAGTACAGGGCCCCTGCAGACGCTTCCTGGGACTTTTCCTTCATAACGTGAATGGCTAGTGGCCAACGAGGAAGTGGTTCTCGCTTCATTCATGTCCTGTAGACTGGATGGGAAGGAAATGGTCGGTGGAGTAGTTGCCAGGAATGACCGTGCATCCTTCTCCTTTGACCCATGCATCTTGCGCTGACGTCACCCTATTCGCCGCTCCCCGAGGCTCTTGTTTCCGTGCTTTNCCCCCCCCCCCCCCCCCCCCCCCCCCCCCCCCCCCCCACAGACGTTTCGACACTAATTGCTAGTCATATCTCATGTGGGCGAACGCTTCTTACCAGTTCGCGACGGACGAATTCGAGACCTTGTGTAGGAGATAGGTAATTTAACTCGTGATGGGGCATCTTCAGAAGCATTGCATAAAGATTAATTGGGGGTGGAGTTTTTCAAGTGATAGAGAGGTAGTCTTTCGCTCCTGCATTCGCAATGATGTTCCATATTACATGGTGGCTGTTCCGTCCATGTAATCTTCCCGCCGCACGCCATATTTTGGGAGGTAAGGATAAGCCCTTACGTGAACAGTCAGGATGACTCAATGAGTGGTGGTTCTCTCCTTTGCATGCATAAAATATCGACCGGCGAGGAAGACTAAGAATTGCATAAGAGAAGGAAGAAGGAAAAAGACCTTCCTGGTCAAGTACGGCTTAGTGGGAGGTATGCTCTGTGCATGGTTGTGCGACCAAGCGAGTAGAACAGGAAAAGAACCGCACAAGCAACACCAGTTTCCTAACAGCAGGGCGACTCTTACAAAGAGAAAAATAGCTCTTTAGTTCTTTCATGTCGAAAGGGGGTCTGGAAAGGTCATGGGTCCCTGTTATTGGATTGCACGAAGAGAAAAGTAGGTCTGTATGAAGGAAGGAGATCTCAGCAGGGGAGGACACCCTGCATCGTGTCTCATTTTCTGACCTCAGTCCCCAGGATCTCACGTTTCATAACCCCTCTTTTATTGTTCCCCCTTCGATTCCCTTGAAACGCATGACTAACTCAGGTGAGGTTCCGCGCTTCTCACTCGCTGCATCTCCAGCTCGGAGTCCATTTCCACTTCGCTATTTAGCTCCTTTGTGAAATTTTTTCTTGAAAAAATTTTCCCCCATAATTATAGTGTGATGAGGCACGAAAGTGTGAAGTGAGAAATGTGGGAATCCCGTATTAAATGGTGTGAGGAGACAACCTGAAATAAAGGGCCGGGAATAGACCAGAGGGTATACGGGATTGCATTGCTAGAAACCTTTCACCTGCGACTCTGATTTATCGTAAGCATCTGTAGCCGATTTTCTCTCTCTCTCTCTCTCACTCTCTCTCGGTTTCTGTTACCTAATACCTTTTGATGACCATGATTCATACCCGTATCCGTAGATCGAGGAAGATTCGCAGAGACACAGACCCGTTAGATATCTTCGCCCAACTTGGATAGCAGGAAAGATAGATAGATTGTGAAATCTCCTTCACCCACTTTTTCTGATCTAACCGGGATGCTTGGAAAACTCGTTAGTGCATAGCGATGAAAGGACAACGCGGCAGTCGGCATAGCTTGGACTCTTGGCAGTGGATATATTGGAGGCATTTTTCTAAGCCCAAGGTCGTCTGCTTCGTCCACCTTTCGACGCGTACGTGCGTAAGGACGTAACGGATTTTATGGGGACTAAAATCATTATTTTGGCTGACTCGCCACGGTTACACCCAGGTAAAAATATAATTTTGGCTTCATTTGAAAGAGTTACCCTTTCTCTTTAAAGCAGTGAAAGAACTTTCGTGATACTGTATATTGAAAATTGCCGTTCATATTGAATTTTTATGTGGTGTAAGGATAGGCCACTTCCAAGGTCAATTTTCTTTCATAGCTAATCGGTTTTTTTTTATCACGAAAAAGAAGAGACTATCAAAGTTACAGATCTCGACGAGTTATAATCTTCACTCTTTCCTTAAGCCCGAAAAAACTTATTATTGAATAGACCAATTTTTCTTATGTTCCTTTCAGTCTTTCAGCCTCTTCCCCTAGTTCCTCGAGGACAAGGATATCTATGGGATCTCCAAACGTAAACTCCCTCTCCATCCATAAAAAATCCGGACACCCTTGTTATCCAGATCCCTGATGGAAGGATCAACGTATCCCTGAATCTTCTTCCTAAATATTGTTCACCACTAAATGCTCCACACTCTCACTCGATTTTTTTTGGGCATCGAGCAAGTTCTCTTCATTTGTTGTGTTCCGTATATGCCCGTCATAAGGATATGTTGTGAAGAGAAGATATTCGTGCTGCAGACTGGCGAAAACTCCCTTCTGACTGGCGGGGACTTAAAAAGTAAAATGTCAGTATTCTTGAAACGAACTCTGATATAATGCTCCAGGTGAAGCATGGTCTTATCACAAAAATGACTTTTTTTTGTTTGAAAATAAACGATCCAAGAATGTTTGGTCTCACCGTTCTGTACAAAAGGAACCGTAACTCAAACATGAACAAATGTAAAAATGAGAAGTTCAATAAGCATAAATCCTTCAACGTAGTAACATGACACACTAATGGACTAGCTGGTCCTGGGAACATCTGATTTTTACGGCACTTCTTGGAGGGGCTGAGAGGGTCCGTACCTCCTTTTGGGTTGGGGAAGGGGGCAGGGGAGCATGGATGAGGCCTGACGTTTTTTTAAATCATTGAAAAAAACGGGAGCCTTCCTTAGCCCCAAAGCACCACGTGATGACTTCTCCATCAAGGCGGCAGTCCGCAGAGGTACACGCATCGATTCGCGAAGCATAATGGTTCATAATTGTAAGCTCTACAAATCAAGCATGTATTACAGGTTAACATATTAATATTTGTTTCGCTGGTACGATCCACTCGAACAGGGAATGGACTCATGTCGACGTCCTGACGGAAAAGAAAAAAAAAACTTAGTTGCTCACGTTAGGTCGTGGGAAAAAGAATGGTAATTTATTGAACATTCATAGTTTCATTCAGTCATGAATAATTTTTAAGTAGTGCGAAGTTGGCTAGGATAAGAAGAGCAGTGGAGCAAGTTGGTTCCCCCCCCCCCCCCCCACCAAATTGTTGTCTAACAGACCAAGGAGAACAGTTTTGCTGAGTGAAAACCCTCAACATGACTAACCACCCTTTTTTATAATTGTTATTCTTCTACCTCAATGTTATTCGTCCTATCAGTTCACTTTCATGAATGGAAATGAAAAATTCCATGAACTTAAAATAGTAAAATAGTGAATCTTTTACTTGGTGCCTGCAAAATGGAAATGAACTCCTATGCTTACAGAGTGGATGCCATTTGCACCCATGGTTTTGTGTTTCTACATTGCTTTATTATAGTGATAATTGAGTGGTCAACGACTGCTAGCGAAATACTGACGTAAGGTCTGTACATAGCAGTTACTCCTAAAGCGACATAATAGAGGTTCTGGATTTACTTTCTGTCTTTACATATTTTGATTTTTTTACTCACGTACATTTGTAGCTTAAAACGATTGATTCTAAGTCTATAATTGAGCTCCTTAAAAGAAAAATTCTTTTTTTTTTTGCATTTGAAAGGGAAGTAATGAGAGATGGCCTTACAGGCCCCAGGACGTAAGCAGCTTCAGTCATATCAGAATGGCAGGCCCGGAGCGATACCATTGTGGAAGTGGGACCCCCTGGACTCATCTAAAAAAAAATTGCATTATTCTATGGCAGCCAGACAATTGTTCCCCGATTTGTGATATATATATATATATGTTCTCTGACCAGGAGCCTGCAAAGGGAACCTAGCGATTTTGGAGCTCCTCTTACCCCGGCTTGGCTTGAGCGCAGTACCAAGATGGAATGAGTAATGTGTTTGTTTTTCTTTACTGCTATTTTGGATGTATCTTTTTAAATTTATTATATCGCTATGTGACATGCTAGACTTTAATTTTTCCCATGCCTGATTTCATGCTTTTTCTTAAATGATTCCAACGTAATATGCGTAGCTCCTGCAACCATCGAGACTTTTTTTTGTCAAAGAAAATTCCTTCCACGAGCAGAAATGCCGGGTAGCGCTTAAAAAAAAAACGCGCCGAGATATTCGCGTTCATTTCTCAACTTTCAGACGAGGGAGAGATCTAAAAAATTATGCCAAGTATACATTTATCTTCCTTCTCGGCCCCGTGAAGAGTATGGTTTTTTATCTACCAGAGTACGCCCACAGCAGGTGTTCGACTTGGACACCGAAATTTTTCATATCACGCCGCATCTTATCCGAAAAGATGCGCAATAGGTCCTTCGTAGACGTTGCAGGCTTAAGCTTACTTTTCATAAAATGATAGACTTGTGGATCTTCTCCACGGTGATCTCATTCCAGGTCTGTTGAATACTGGCTCTCTCTCTTCAACAAAGGAGTGATCCATCATGAACCGCTCTACTCACTAGCTAGATTTTAGCGCCAAGAAAAAGTCGACTGACGGCATACCGCACTTTTGCAGTTTCCCCTTCCGAACTGTGCGTGAAATGAAAATTTTCGAGGTGTTATAGTCACATTCATAGTCAAAATAACCTCTCTGGTAGCTATAACTTTTTTTTCATGCTTATCAAAGAGCAGAACTGCAAGTGACGAAGGTTGCACAAAAGAGGCGTGCGTTACAAAGTCGCGATAACTATACACAATTTGTGATTTATTTATTTATTTATTTTTACCAAAGAAGCATGCATGCAACATGTCATGGGTGCTTACGCACGAGGGAAGCGTCATAAAGAAATTTAAAGACCGCGGTTAGGAAACCTCGAGTGCAAGCCTAAACAATACATGTTTTTAATTGTTTAGACTCATACACTAGCAGCGGTTTCACCATTCCATTAGCTTTTTTGCAACAAGAACAGAATAAGTAATTAATTTTATGCTAATTTAATATAACATAGTAAAAATCCTAAGGTGTTAAGACAATGTTAGATTTCGAAAGAGCTAATTCTCCCCTTTCTAATGATGAATTACATGTCAGGGGGGGGGAATCTCTCTTCTGTGGAATGAAACCCGTATTGACATAGCAGCCGTGATGTGATGTGTTGTACTGATGGGATGCGCCCTTGACTTCTCATCTTTCCTGATTGTATTTCCATTCGATAATACATGTCAAGGCCGCATCCTCATTTCGTAATTGTTGCTGTGATCTTAGCGATCCTGATCTGCCTAATGGTTCACCCACGACGCATTTCCTCGTCCGTGGAACCCGCGTTGGGGGAACGACTTCTTTCTTGCTTTTTTTCCACTTTAAGGTGATGACTTCTGTCCCCTGGGTGATGAGGAATTGCATGTCGTCATGAGGCAGTGTCACGATCTCCAATATAAACTCCATCATTTCCCATGACACCTCCGCCCAATGACGTAACTTTAGCCTCGTTCTTTCACCCCCTGCTCCCCTTCTATTCTTTTTTCTTCTTCCCCTTTGTTTAACGACTATGATGGTCTAAACACGCTTCTTCTTTCTTTTTTTTTTTTTTCAAGCTTCCCTCGTGCAGTAATTTCCGTCACTACGCCAAATCGGAAATCAGAAGATGACGTTTTTCCGAAAAAAATAGTTACGCTCATGACTCTTCTCTAATTGCTCTACGAGTAACAATTAGGACTTAAAACGGACAATTTCACACTTCCGAGATGAATCTAAAGGATGAAGAATGCCGGTTCTGTGAGTAAATTAGTTTGAAAAAAAATTATGTCTTGTGACATCTCAAACGATGAAAGAAGGGGATGAGAAATATTTATGGGAATTTTCCTGGGAAAGGAGAAGCAAGAGACAGATGGTGAATCGTGCCCAAACGGGGAGCCTCATTTTGGAATATGATAGCGTCAAAAGTGTGATAATTCCCATCATTTTTCCATGTCTACGGCTAGAGTTCTTACAATTTCAGGCTTCTATCTTGTAATCTCCAGTACTATTTTCGTATTGGGAATTTCTCGTCTAGGTGAATGCCTCTGTTCATTCGAGACGGATGTGAATTGACTTTTTTGGGTGTGAGAATTCGCTCTCGTCCTTGCCACACGATCCAGCCCGGGATTCTTTTTGAGAAAGGCATGCGGTATCACCTATCGTGTGACCGACCCTGGATTCGGGGGCTACAGTTTAAAAGTTTATTGGTTGTGGTGGTAGGGGTTTGATCTTGGATGATGGGAGAAGGTAATGGAAAGTTCTTGGCATGCACATTATACAGGTGGAGAGAGTGAAAGTTTCTTTCCCTCCCATATCATTACATTATCCTCTCACTTCTAAGTCCGCCCTTGAAAGTCTCACAACATGAGGGGGGGGGGGGGGAAAAATTACACCAAGGAAGGCTTGGTTGGAAGGCTCACGGGAGGGGTAATATTTACAATCGTGTCTTTCTTGAGCCTAGACAGTATAATATGTAGTACAATAGATCTCGTGGTCTTGTTCCCTGGGGGGTTCCAAAGGGAAAGAGAGAGAGACAGACACGGGGAGCCTCTCTTCTCTTGTCCATTGCATAACCACGTGTCGAGGTCAGCCTCGCCCCATGACCAACATCATTACAACTCGTGACTTCCACTCGGCTCGGAGTGTTCTAATCCCCATGCTGTACTCTGGGTAGAAAAGAGACCCAGCGGGACACGATACGATTATTTTATTCTAAAAAATTCACTCAGCTTCAACTTACATTAAACATCAAATTAGACCATATGTTTAACCCTTTCCCCATATGTTCGACAACTTTGGTAGCCTTTTTCTAAGCAATGAAAACCAATTAAGATTTAGCGAGAATCAAAAATTGCTTAAACCTGATTCATCTACATTTCGAACCCTCATCGTTATTAAAATTGCCTCGACATGGAGTCAGGGCCTATGTAAACACACCAGTTCTAGGAGTTACTTTGTTACTGGTTGTATTATTGGTAATACTTTTTCTCTTGTAGTATGAGCTCATCGAAGATTAAACGAGTTCAACAAGTACATATTTAAATATCTGAACATTAACTATCTAAATGTAAGTTTATTTTTTTTTTATGCGAATGGTCAATATCTCTAAATGATTTGAACATTCAATCGTATTTAATTACCTGAGGAATAAAATTACTGTTACTTTTGAGCTAAGCATTCCAAGTCTTCAGTTACAAAGAGTGCCAGTCAAGAGGTCAACGCTGAAACACGAAATATTACTGTGCTGATGTACTGAATCAAATCACAGATACTGTATTACAAACTCAAATTAGAAATGGGTAAAGTTACAGTAAAGTTTGTGTCCTGTTGCTTTTTTTTTTACATTCTATGAGGGAAATTCTAAGTAGTGCTGTGGGTTCTTTTTCTCAATCTGAGATTAGTTAATGACGAAAGAGAGGCTGACCTCTGTGTCGATACCAATCGAGTGAATGATTGCATAGAGCCTAGAGGAGCCCTTCAACTTGAGCCACTTGTCTCCATTGCGTAATCCACCTGTAAGTACCTGTGACGCAGCGTACAATGGCCCCTTCCCCTTTGGAGAGGTTGTTAAAGCTTTTCCCACGTCACCATTTCCTTGGTCCCTTGCACTTCCAACAGCCTCACTCATGGTTGGTCCGATGTGGGAAGCACGAGCAGAAAACTAACGAAATTACTCCGCAAACCGAATTTTCTCTCCCATAATGACTCCGCCCGTTAATACTCCAATAATTATGTAGTCGGTTCCACCGCCCGCAATAGAGCCGAAGTATAAGTGGTAAAAGTTGAAATATTATTGCGAAACAAATTTCACTAATTTCAAATGTGCTTATTTGGAATATGCGATTACATCAGTGTGAACGGATCCAGAAGCATTCCAGTCTCCGGTCTATCAATTTCTCACCCTCTTTGATCGAATAGCTAGAAACTATATCACTCAGTAAACAGTAGCTCAAATTGAAGACTGAAGTGAAACCATAAGGTCTTGATGTTCAGTGATTACTAATGAATGCAATGTTTCAACTAGAAGCGTTTCATCTGTCTGCCATTCTAACTTACGTCACCTATTGTGTAGAACTCTGGAATCTATTAAATAGATATCTATATTATGGCTCCGGAGCATTAAAGATGTTGGAGCCAATTAAATTTCATTGAGCGAGGAATGCGAGTCCAGGTGACGTTCCTGACATCTCTCGCATTCTTCGAGAGTTGAAACTTACCCGGGCTGCACAATAGAGATCGTAAGCCCGTCCAAAAATTGCTGTTATCGTCGGTAGGGCTTAGTTCCTTTTCGTCCAAAAATGGTTTTACAATTACACTTTCCTCTTTAAATACATAAATAAACAATATATTTTTATTATAATAGAAACGGATTGAACGTTTTGCGAAGGTATGTGAGGCTAGGCTTGCTGGAGATGGAAGGTCGTCAAAAGTTTGTTTTCAAGGTGGGTTAACTGAAACCCGTATATCATTTTTTTTACCCTTTGCCTCTGGTCTTTATTCGAATAACTTCCCCCTACGCACGTAGACATGCAGGTATACGTCTAATGCTTGAAGTACAAGGTTTACTGCTACATGACGTATGGTGGTAACACCTTCCGCAAAATGACTTTCCGCACAGAGTGCGTCTAAAGAAATTTGGCGCGATGTGGTAAAAATGTTTGCCGCTCGAAGGACCAACGAACGTCTATCGTAGAATGGTCTATATCTTCGGCGACAACAGAGTTTCAAAATCCACAGTGTGCAAATGAACTACACCCTGCCATTAAGAAGAGACCCGTTGATCGGATTGCAGATGGCGTTATCCTCCTTCATGATAATGTAATATCATGAAGGAAAATAACATACGGCATAGCAACTGTGAACGTCTGGGTACGTGAACACCTTCAAGCAAGACTTAGTTGGGAAGTTCTTTTGTACCCCCTCCCTTAGTTCGGACCTTGTTTCGCGCGAAATTCGTTTTTTGGCCCCACAAAGCATACTTCGAAGGGGAAGCAGTTTCCCTTGGACGATTAAGCGAAGCATGTGATATCACTAAGAGCCACTAGTCTTGTGAAGCGGTGGAACCTGTGGCTCAATGCGCAGGGGTAGAACTTTCAGTGGGACGGAGAAAGAAAAACTTCTACGTAATTCATTTGACCCTACCTTGTAGATAAATCAGACTCTTGACTCCACTTCCATCTTCACCGAGATTTATTCTTAGTGATGGCTCGCTATGTGTCGTTATTTCAGTTCTACTGTTCATGTTAAGTGATGCATTATGAAGACTTTGAGGAGCATTACTTTCTTTCCTACCTTGTAAAGGGCAACACCCAAAGTCTAGCCCAGCGGTTCCCAAACTTTTTTGGTCGCGACCCAAAATTCAAATTCTCATTCACCTCGCGACCCAAACGATACCGGTACCTTCAGGCTAACTGCCCCATTCGACTTTCAAGAAAAATAAATGAATAAACATATCAGCTTCATTTCTTCCACTCAAGGTCAAGGGCCTTCCGCGACCCATCAGAAAACTCTCGCGATCCAGGGTTTGGGAACCCCGGGTCTAGCCTTTTCTGGGACAAGTATCAATATCTCTTATGTTAGCAAAAAAACCTACAAACTAGAGAATTCGGCTTCTCAACCTACGGCACTCCCTAAAAGTTGAGCTGCCCCTGAACGTACAAAGAAGCCTATGGTCGTGCCCCGTATTCTGCATCTCATAGGGAGGGACAGTCTGGCTTCCATTATGTTGTCTGGATGTGTCTTGAGGGTGATTTCTTTGATATTGTCTGAAGGTCCTTGTCTCGTTTGTCATTTTGCGACAGATCATGTTGAGGATTTGGGAGACGGTGGGGCAGGCGGTGACATGGTACGACGTGGTGGAAGCCCGTAAGGAATTCGTCGGATCTCCCGGACACACTGCCCAGGTCCTGGCACATCGGTTGCGGGAAAAGTCAGGGGGCGGAGGACACTTGGCACTTCTACCCGACCAGCTCTACTCGGGAGGGGTTCCTGTCGGGAACCTGCTGGACCTGGACGGATCCATGTACCAGCCCCGGACCATGGATGAGCACGTCAGGGATTCCTACCACTATGTAACTCACGGTGGGCAGTGGATGTGTCCTGATGGTCACCTGGTGGTTCATGGTGACCGTAGAACCTGCTCCGTGTGCGGACGCTCGCGTCCCAACGACCTTTTGTAAAAATTGTTTTTTAATTTTCACTTTCAACCCCTTTCCTGTGCCAAAGAAAACCCAAAGGGGTTCAACGTTTGCGGTATCCACCTCCTTTCAATCCTTCCACAGTCGCATGACTGTCCTTTTTTACCGTCCCTGTGAAACTCACTTATTGAATACAGACGTTGGTGCTTTCATCATATGGTGCATCCCCGGGGATGAAATACCGTTTGGGGATTCGATTCAGGGCCGGGCAGACTATATGGGTGAAGAGTAGGATGGCAGATGGTTGGTCCATGGGGTCATAAGCCCTTCGTGGGAAATTAGAAAATACGATGTACAGTGAGTTTCTTGCTTGCCTATTCTCGTAGCTGCCCTGCCTACTCTCATTTCCGAAATCTATAAATGCCAAGCACCAGTATTACCTTTGAGGCTGTGGCCATGCATAGCCATGATCGATGACAGAACAGGACGGAAGAGAAACGGTGGCATTCACCCTGGTGGTCAAGTCCCCAGGGTGAATGTCTCAGCGTGTCTACCTGAAAATCGAAATCGTCCTATGAACCTCATGACCTTGTGGCATGGCGGTGCACGTAGAGAAAGTCTTCCTCTCAAATTGTATGAAAATGGCTTTTCTCATGCGTGCTATGGAGACGGAGTGCGCGAGTTCCAAGCCTTTTGCGGGACACGAAAGCCAAATGCTTGGAAACTTGGTAGATCTAGTCTTTCCTAACTAGACCAACCTTAGTCACCATGTTTGTGCGCAACACCCTGGGATTTTCCAAATGATTGGAACCCTTCAAGAACAACAGCCACGATTGAATTGCAATTGGGAAGGTCCAGGCAAAAACAGAGGCATGCACCTGACGAATCTCAGAATCTCATACTCTAAGAAGCTGCGGTTCAGAGAATTCATGGTCATTGATCTATTCGTTAACAAAACGATATACTGGACACTTATTATTGACTGCTGTGAAATGGACGAATTAAACTATATACGAGGGATTTCTCAAAAGTTCTGCCAGTAGCCCACAAGTCGTCATCGGAGGCGGCCGCAAAGTGCTGGACCAGTTCGGGAAACTTATTTTTTATTAAGAAAAGGTTTTTCACCTGGTTGGATCCATCGCATGAAAAAATGCATTGAAATCGGTGGGGAGTATGTGGAAAAGGTGTGAAATAGTTGCCTATGGCAATAAAGATCAGAATTTAATCATGGAACAATAGATTTTTAATTTCTTTGGGGCTACTGGCAGAACTTATGAGAAATCCCTCGTATGTTGCTGCGTTTGTATTGACAATAAGATACTGTACATTGGCTATGGCATGCAAAAAGCGAAAAATTCTACTTTCAGCATCTAGTGAAAATACCTGAAAAGTAGCGATATGGTTAAACGATAGCCTCTTGCTATATGCCTCTGCTGTGGTGTTATGGTGAAGTTGCGGCTCAGTGATCTCAATGATGCAACTTACGACGACTTGAATCCAAAGGTATTCTGCTACAGAAACTTTTGATTGTATGAAACACATGTAGGACTGTGGGACTGCGAAGTTCTGGTAGGCAGAGTCGCACAGAATGGAAAAAGTCACAATGGGAATAGGTTCCCTCGGAACCAAGCCTTTTGTACCAGTTGCATTTGGTAAGTACGAGCGGCAAAATCTTCTGCACCCTTTCCATAGTTACCCCTTACTTGGCTAAGGGAGGAGGAGGGGGGGGGGGGTGGTCGTTATGACCCACAACTCATATTTATGTTGTTTATGTGCACTAAATGATTGAGAAAATTTCTGAAGAAAATATAAATGTAATTTGGGGTTCCATGTCACTTTTTCGAAAGACGCTCCTTCGACTGGACGTTTCTTCAACTAAGTTTTAGAATATTAAATTGAATAAAATTAAATTGATTGAACCCCATCTGACAAAAGTCTTTCAAAGAACGTCCAGTCGAAAAATTGTCCCATCGAAGTGTCTTTCGAAGAAATGATATGGAACCTATCACATCCTGGAAGGATATTAACAGTTTGAAAGATTTGATCAATTTTAGCGATTAATATGTCATGCGTCCCCCTTCTAGAGAACCGATTCACTTGCTACGTATGTGTGTAGGTTGGTACGTAAGTTGGTATGCATATGTTGATGGCTGAAATGTTACATAGGTGTATCCGTTTGACCCCAGTTTAAAATCCCGGCTGGAAACAGCTATAATATCCAGCTGGACTCCAGCTGTAAATTCGGACCCATTCTAACTGGGTAACAGCTGGAAAGTAGTAATCCCCAGATTTGTTCCTAATTGCTATATCACTAGCTGAATGAGAAATTTTTTGTTGATTATTTTTGTCAGAGGTCCATCTACAAGAACAGCTGATTTTCAACTGTAAATTTAGCTACATTCCAGCTGTAGGGTCCTCTTTAAAAAATTCAAACTGGGAAATTTCCAGCTGGAAACAGCTATTAAAACCAGCTGCATTCCAGTTGGAAAATTCCAGATAAGAAGCAACAGGTACCTACTATTTTCCAGCTCTTTGGCAGCTGGAAATGGTCGGAATTTACAGATTTGGTCCAGCTGGAATATTCCAATTTGGATTTTAAACTGGGATGCTAGAACCGCCAACTCAAACAAAACCGCAACATTTTTGATAAGTAATGCTTTCTTCGTTGTGGATCAAAGTAACCCCCTCCCCCCGGCCAAGTCAGGGTTAATACTTGTTGGAAATATAGGGTGTGTCAGAGAAGACTGACATATTTGAAATTTACAAAAAAAATCTGTTTCCTAATAATTTGCAATTTTTTTTTGCTGGTTAATATTCTGCAAGGTGAAGAGTTTCATTTGCCATTTAAAAGAAAGGGATGTAGCTTATCATATGAGGATTGTGGAACTTTTTCGCAGCAGGCTCCATTGTGCAAGCACAACGTGCGTTTCGACGTGAGTTAGGAGTCAGAATGCGCCATCTCGCAACACTATTGCGGTACGCCAAGAATTTCCCTGATTCAGGATCTGTGGACGATGCTAAAAAGATCAAGACGAATGCGAATAGCACGAACACCAGAAACCATAGCAGCAGTAGCAATGGTAATTCAGTGCAGCCCATCCAAGCCAGTTAGTCTCCTCTTGCAGGAAGTTGGAACAAGCACTAAATCGACACAATTTTTCACAAAAAAAAACATAGATAAGCTACTTCCAATTTTTCCATGGCAGACAAAACCTCAAACCTTGGAGAATACTAACTTTTAAAAAAAGTGAATGACAAACAAACAAGTTTCTCTTGTAAATTTCAAATGTGTTAGTCTTTTCTGATTCACCCTGTAGTTTTGTACTTTTATCCCCACACACCACCAGTGAGGGCTCCTCAGAAGAGCGCAGCGATCCAGCACACTACAGTATCTGTCCTCCACACCAGAGACACTGTTAGTCCTGCAGACATTGGCAAGATTCGTATTCCCTCAATTTTTATTTTCTAAGCTGCAAGTGGGACTTCAATATTTTTAAATTTTACTCTTCCCTTGGTCTTAATCTCTCTTTCAGTGGAATTATTTATTGCTGATGCATGCATTAACCCAATTAACTGAAGCCAAACTCAAATTGCATTTGAAGACGTCACCTTGGCATGGCTCCAGTTACAGTCAATAATGCCCTAATTGCAAAGTGGCTTGAGGGACAAAGGAAATGAGAATATAAGTGAAACTACTCTCTTTCTCCATTCATCAGAGGTTCACCTCATCTTAAGACCTTCAAACTTCCTCAGATTTTCAATATACCATTAGGAATTTTGGTTTCATATTTCAGCTATGGATGGCAAGGAATTTGCTGAGCTTTTGAATTTGAGAGTGATTAGCAGAATCCCCACCTTTACATGACTGTGTTTGGCCAGTTTTTTCTGTGAAGAATAGTCCATGCTCTATATATTCTAATCGATTATATGTCTCACTGCTATCAGTTCATCCCACACAGCACAAGTACATCCCAAGGATATCCCAGATATAACAGGGACAGTTGAGGGATATCAAAATGTCTGGGAGCTAAGACATCCCAAGGATGTCCCTTTCTCCAGAAAAAGTATATCCCCGAGATGTCACCTGTCCCAGATGAGTGAGAAGTCCCAGATACTACTTGCACAGACATCTCAGCAATATCAAAATATCGGGTGGGTAGCAGAATATTCCACGACAAATAATCCCAGACGGAAAAACCCTGACATAACTGCTTGAAATGTGACAGAGTTGCACCAGACAGATAAGAAACCAGCCGGTTTTGAATGGTATTTTATCAGTGGAATAATTTGTCTAGGGAGGTATTAGCATGGGATATTTTGTGTGAGTGTGAAGGAAAGTCTGGTATTAAGAGTCAGGAATTTTTTGCCGTAGGGTTATTCTGTCGGTTACTGCAAAATATATTGGTGCATTTCTAAAACGGACTCATTTCCTGCCACACAGGACAACCCTTTATTTTCTACAATTTCTCTGATCTGATCTTTTGGACTCCCCCAGTCTCAAGTTCTTGACTGATTGAAAAATAATGGTAAAGAGGGAGGCCTTTGCTTGTAAGACCACAATATAAGAGACACATCTCCATGAGGTAAAACTTAACTTATTTTATAAGAAGTCACCCAGTTTCATGGACGCCTTAGTTCTCAGAAGAATTCTCTTAGTTCTCATGGGCTCAAACTTCCAATCAGGATAGTGGTACCCAGACACCCCGATTAGACATTAATAAGAATATAACAATAAATTAAAATTAGCACCTCAATTTTTTCACTTTCCTCAGTGGCAGTTTCCCTGATGTATGGTACAAAAATCATTACTTTTCCTCTGTACAAATCAAGTTGATAAATTTGATAGAAAAGATCTGAGATTGAAAATTAGGGCATATGGGAGACATCTACCATCAAAGTTCAGCACCCGACTGAAGGTGAAAAAGACAACTGAAGATGTCTAAATGATGGCTCTAAGATTTTCTGAAGACAACCCTTTCACAATGTCGGAAACCATTCCAAAGAATGTCTTTAGGATATCCTCTAAGACCTTGGGACAAGTCATCCAGTTGGGGGTATCCCTGGGATGTCATTGTGATGTTCCAAATTTTATTGTGATCCCTCAACTCCTTGGTGCTGCAATTTCAATTCTGGCCTGTGTGTTCATTATAACCAGGTTATTCAAGTTATTTTGATAAGTATATGTGTCATTCGATTTGGTTCTCAGGGTGATGAGATTGTAAAAGAAATACTTGTTGATAGGCGAACCTGGAATCGATTATGCCATGCCTGAATCCCAACATGAACCATAAATTTTAAATCTTCATGCCATATCAGGGCATCAATATCTGAGTATTTCATTTCAATTGATGTAGAATGCCAGATACACAAATTAGACTACCTGGGTAGTCTAAACTCATTCCATTTCTCTTGTGGCTGAAGATTGATAAGACATTTTTAAATAGAGGAACATTTATAGCAGTTCACACTTGGTTTCAGCTTTACAACATAGAATTGAAAGATTCCAAATAAAGGAACATCTAGATTTCTTTATTTTTTTTTAAGTGATTCCAGGGTTAATCAAAAGGATCAAAAACACAAGGCAAGATTTGAATCACTCCCTCTTGAATCCCAGTCCTATTGAAAATTGGCTTTAAATAAGACTATTCAAAATCTGTTAAAATCTAAACTTTTTTCTTACATTGCAGAATATTTCTGGCAATTCTGAAAAAAACCAGGGGCTTACAACTTCCATGTGTACAGTGGAAAAGAGTAGCTTAGTACCTCCAGGGATGCCTGATCATCATGAAATTCTGACACACCCTGGATGATGGCACAAAGGGAGGGAGGTGTGAGGCTATATGCAAGAGGCATGAACCATTTTAAAAACAAATACGGAAAATTTTGCCCCTCGTGTGGACTATTACATATGAGGTATGAAACTCACTGAAAAAAAAAAACATAAACCTGTATAATATCTATGGCAAAAGTCAATATCCAAATCAATATGCAATCAATTTCAAAACAAATAATTCCAATTCAAATTGACAAATAAAAAACAAAAATTAACTTGACTCCTTCCAATTTTAATTAAATTTGGAAGGCTTGTAGGTTCCAATGAGATACTAATCTGTGGAAATTTTCAGCTCCTTTGGTCAAACACTTTTTAAGGTACAACTTTAATACTGTCATGGTCCAGTAATCACCTCTCACAAGCATAAGTTTGGTCTTAATTAAAGAAGGTAAACTTGGTGTCATTTTAAAGCTCTTTTGCTGTCCTTTCACTTGATATGTTTTTCATGGAGTTTGAATAAAACAAAGGTCAAAAGATCTGACTTGTGACTTCATTAATATTTTTGGCTTTGAATATTAATTTCACATGGTCCCACTACCTTTTCAAAGTTCTCAAGACATATTTTATTGACTGATTCTTGATTCATTGATATATTATTTTTTAATAATGGCACTTACCCCCCTTATATGACAACAATAACAAATCGGGAAATAGCTATCAAGGTTGCAAAGAGAAGCATCATCAAATCATACAACACTTGAGTGATCTCTCAAGGTCTAATAGAGCCAGGGTTGAAGGCACAACACAACACAACTAGAACCACAATTGAGGAATGAAGCAGTAATTACCAGCTTCAAATTTCATTTCAGACTAAGGATGAAACCCATAATACAAGAGGTCACCACATTTGAGAAATCAATGTTGGTTTGCACACACAGTACTCTGTTTATTGTTCATGTAGCCATTTTCACTCTTATTCCTCCTCTCAAAATGGAAGGAACCTTAATGCATGATCACAACAATCACTCCAGTTGCACAAGATGGGCCCATACAAGGACTGAAATGTACAGCAGGAAGGAATCCAGTGCCACCAATTAAACTTTATGAATCTTGGGAAGGACTCACCCCAGCCTTCAAAATTTCATTCACATGTGCATCACATTATTGAATGCCATCAACTGATTAAGATATTTTGAAGGAGGAGAGGGCATTAGAGGTGAGAACTTTAGAAAGTTGATCCTCCAACCTGAAGAGGGTGTTGGTCCATTCTCTGAGCATGGATGCAGTGTCCTGCAAAATTGTTTGCTGCCTCATCATTGCCTGGCTCAATCCTCGCAGATCATTGGTCTTGTCCACAAGTGGACCCTTGACACAAGTCTCAAGGGATTGGATGCACTCTGCATTTGCCTCCCCTGGAAAAAACATCACCTTCAATTACATGTAAATGTAATTGAATTGTAAATGTAAATATCTCCTCTGTGAAAGTCCCATGCACTATGATCAAATGAGATACACATGAAATGAATTGGGACAAGCCAAATATGTTGGGTGTTCATGTTGGGAAATTAAAAAACAAAAACAAATGAGAGCTGATGGTGCATTCAAGTTGGCCATCACATGAAATAATCATTCAATAGCCAGACATGTCCTCGGTTGGCTGGGAATGATCTCCCTCTGACTCCTCTTACCAAGCACGGCAATGGAAGTTCGTTGTGCCGAACACGCCATATAACGTGAACGGCAATGAAAGCGTTAAGGGAAGTTCTACCATTATCGAAAAAAGAGCTAGGCCAAAGATGTTTTATGATGTCACGTAGCGTCTCTCCGCCCCTCAACCACATTATGGTTTTCGCAAGGTCAGAGCGCATGTTGAGGAAGTGGGGCCAATCTTCTCCGCCCCTTCCCCTTGGGGTACACTCCTTTTCCAAAAAGCCATGAAACCTGTTTCTCGTATGAATGAGGTAGACGTACTTTCCCCATTTCCCATCTGTTGTAAGTTTAAGGTGGCAATAAAGGTAATTTATTGAAATTCTTAATTTTGGGTCATTGTTACGCAAGGTTCTCGGTTATCTCCAAAATCTCAACTGCAATCTTTTCGTTGCTTCAGACATTTGGTAGGCTTTTCATTATACCTGGCCTCAACCCGTCCCAAACCACATTGACTTGTGTTTCTGTTTCTCTGCCCTTCACCCTGAAGTACTTGTTGCTAAGCGCGTAATTCCTATCACCTTTCTTTCAGTTATATTTAGGGGTCAATAACCGATAAATGAATCCGACACCAATGACATACTTATTTTTTTTTTGCTCCCTGTGGAAAATTGTACAATTGCTCTGTTGATGTTGATTGCTGATTGAGAAACCATATCGAACTACAGGCCCAGTCTAGCTCTGCCTCACAACACTAATATACAAACCTCTTTTTTATTTTAAGGGTCTTAGGATATTTTCTCTGCTTTCGTGCACAGGGAACATGAGTTGGACAGTGAGTCAGTTAGTGACAGATTGCACTGTACTAATTGAGGCACAGCCTATGAAGGTTGTTTTATATCATTGCATATCAGTTTAAGGCTTGTTTATTCTATTTCAATTGGAGGGGAAATGTTTACCCTTTCTTGTGACATGTTGAATTGATGGAAATGTCAGGCAAAATAATTATTCAGGCCTTGTTTGCTCCAGGTTTACCATGGTATCACTAATACCCACAATGTTGTATGTTAGGAAAAAGTGGCAGGACATTAGGAACTCAGAGACACTGATCATGAGATCAGTTTTTCTCCATGTATTCTTTCATTCTTACTTTTGCTTCTTACTTTTTTTATTTATGGAGGGGCATGTGCCCCCTCTGGCCTATCCCCCCCCCCCCCAACCTTACACTGCTACTATAATTTTTNCATTCATGCGGACCTTGATTCAAGAGCCGTTCCCCGGGCGAACATGCCATTGAAGGTCTCTTCCACCATTGCCCCTAGCTCTTTCTAAGACGAGAATCCTGGGCTTCCATGCCTTCCGTGTCGCCTTTTATGCGACTGGTTTGGGAATGGTACTCGATCACGAAGGCAATGCCCTTCTTTGAACTGTTGTTGGAGTGCATGGATCGAGTCTTTCTAGATGGCTGGCAGACTGTTTTAGGCGGTCGCATTCTTCATCTGAAATGGATGAAGCAAGGAAGCTGGAAAACGTATTCGTATTCTTTTAAAATCTTACTCTTTCTAAGGGAATTGCTCCGCCTCGACCATGCATTTGAATGGCACAAACACCGACTAAGCACCTCACTCTGAGGAAAATCGCCTTTAACCCTTTGAGCCCTCAGTTCCTGAGCAATTTTGAGCCTTCTGCCTGAGCTCCTGGGCCAAAATTTGCTAATAATGGGTATACAATGTTTGTGCAAATATTATAGTTGTAATAAAAGAGATGAAGATTGATGCTTTGCATGCAAATAACAGGATGACGTACCTTCATTTTAACGCCAGAATTCTTTATTTGTGTGCCAATCAGGCAATACGTCATTTCTCTCTACCACCGGTAAAGCGGTGGTGAGGGCTCAAAGGGTTAATATCCCCTGGCCTTTTAGCGTCATTATAATAGTTAAAAGCTAGCTCGGAAGCGTACTGAGAGAGAGGGGTGAGTCCGCTGATTCTATAAATATAGGAGTTTGGAAAGAAAAACGGGAGGCGGAAGGCGTATTTGATAGCAGCTCGTTCAATGCCTTCTAGCTGACTGATGCTTCCACGAACTCGGATGGAGGACGAATCAAGGTCCGATCGTATTTTTATCGGGTAAATACTGATAAAAAGTCTATTTCACAGAATTTATTGATGGAACGGGACGGGACATTATATACCATCCCTTCTGATACACAATCGCGGTGATTAATAGATTAGTTCAACCAAAAATACGCTAGGGGTACGACTTACATTGCCATTAGAAGTATAAAAAATTACGAGCATATTTACTTGTTACTGTTAACTAAATTACTCACGATAATGTCCATTATAGAAACTGGGCAAGAAATCTGTAGATAAAATAGGATTCCTATTGATGAAAACGATCGAGGTATAAGGCTTGCGAGCGAGGCATGGATAATTTTAAAAAAAGTAGAGGGCGAGAGTGGGACAGTACACAGGGTCGTACCTCACAACACCTGCTACTCGAGTGCTTTGGACACGTTTGCCATCTTGTAACCAGACCCTTTATAATGAGACTTTATGGTGCAAAAGATTTGCACGATTTGCATGAAAACGCGCCTAAGTTAGGAATAGCCACTTGGGGTATTGGTTCGTTTTCAAAATTTCACTGGAATGATCGAGTGATTTTGCGATCGATTGGGCCATTTTTGAGATATTGATATCTAGTACTGTCAAGTACCTCGTGATGTACTTGACACCACACTCCTGGAAAGGACTCGAAGAGCGTAATTCGTTGATATACTGCTTTAGGGTTTGAAAATCCCACCGTAAGTGAGCGCTTTTCGATTTTCAGGTTAGAAAATAAAGGTAGAGGCAGGGCCGCCCAGAGGTCTCCAGGGGCCCGGGGCAGATTGCCCCAATTACCCCCCCTCTGGGCAGCCCTGGGTAGAGGTTTCCCTTAAGGAGGTGCAGTACCTACTCCACCGAAAAAAGAACTGGGGCCTGGCGTTTCATAAATGTCGGCGAGTGCCTCCCCACCCTCAAAACTCGCCGGCTCTGGGGAATTGGGAAAGTGCGAGGGGGTTGGGCACGAGGTCCCAGAAGCCCGTCCCTCACTTCTCCTTCTTTCCATTCATCACCTGACCAGTTGCAATGCTCCAAAATCGATTCTAAATTCAGGCTCAGAATAAATTACATGGAATGTGTTTTGACCTTAGGCATTGGATCAATAGCTGCAACTATAGCTGTTACTAGGCCTTTCATTAAGAGTGACAAAACAGTACGCGCGGCTGATAGTTACCAATTAGCATGGTTCCTATTTGGAATGCTGGTTGCATTCAGGTGCTATATTTCCAAGCCGTATTGGAGAATGAGTTACTGAAAGGACTACAAGGCTGTAGGACTGTAGGATTTTGTAGTCTAACTGTAGCATTTATATTTTAGAATTATCTCATTTGACCCCATGCAGAGTTCTGGGAATAACTATATTTCAAAAGCAAAAAAAGGATGCATGGTTTAACAATTGGATACTGGCATTCGCAAATGGCTATTGGCATACATCTCAATATACTGGATATATCCCAATTTTCAAGAAGTTGGCATGAAATGGATTATTCCCAACTCTGCATCTGGTAATGAAAATGATCATTTGAATCAGAAGGACCCCATTAACTGGCTGTTCACATGACTCACACTTGTGACTCTCAGCAAGCCTTCATAACCAAGCAGTTGTCTGGTGCTTGACTACTAAATATCATCCACTGTTGGTGGACTGCATCATACACGATGTAGCTGCCTGAGATTGAAAGATCCATCTTGATCCAGGTGAGAGTGCAATTGACATGATTGCTTACAATTCATACCATCTCAGAAGCCCCACATTTTGCTTGTGCTATTGCAAGCTAAACTTTCATCACCTGCAGAATTACTTTCCCTCCCATTTGTAAGGATGGAAGCCACTAATCAAGACCATGTGCCAAAATATGTTCAACAGATCAACAGATACTGTTTCAGATAAATTCAAGTCTACTGGATATTAGGCCAGCAACCAAGAATGAATTCTCTTCTTCATGAAGAAAAAAGATGGAGAAGTGAAGAGATATGCCACAAGTCAGCATTCAATAACAGTTTGAACTCCAGGAATTCACAAAGAAAATGAATATGTGAAACCCAAGACTTACGTAGTTTGACATGGAGAAGAGATTCTCGTCTTCCTGGATCCTCTGAGGGACTTTGCAAACCTGAAATGAACAACATTCCTTACTGAAATACCTTTCCAGAATTTCTGAAAAGACACTGCAGGACTACTTACAAGGAACATTCATGAAGTGTGATGCTCTGATTTTAACCAAAATTTGTACAAATGCAGTACATAATTATTAAACACTGTAAATAGAATTTTATGTGCCCTCATGGCCCAAAGGACTGATTTATTAAATTTCAAAAAGTATGAATTGCAAGAATCCCATACGGAAAAATCATATATGATTTTATAAGAAATGGGCATATATGATGTATGGGACATATATGGTCTACCATATATGATATTATATGAACATATATGGGAAAATATATCTGATCATATATGGCAAGGTCATATAAGAATTTTATAAAAAGCATGTATGTAAAAGATATAGTGGAGCAGATAAGAAACTCTTATGATTTAATATATTTATCTATATATCTAGTATATGGTGAGGCATATATGTCACAACTGATGAGATACATGACCAAATCAGGTATGAAACATACATGAAATCATGACACTCTTGCAAATCTCTCCCAAATGTCAAAAATGACTTTTGGAACTAAGTTGAGAATTGGCACTTCATTTGTTACTTCTGTGTAAAAACAAAAACCATTCACTAATTTACTGAAAATGAAACATGTTGGAATATGTGAACAAAGATGTCCATATCAATTTCAAGTTGTACCATCAATCAGGATCTGTCAATTAGTACTTCCAATGAGGGAAGAAGAAAATGAAAGTAAAATCACAGCAGTTTCTTCACATCCCTGCCATTCAGAATTGGTTTAA
Organism: Darwinula stevensoni; assembly: GCA_905338385.1. Classification (NCBI taxonomy): domain Eukaryota; kingdom Metazoa; phylum Arthropoda; class Ostracoda; order Podocopida; family Darwinulidae; genus Darwinula; species Darwinula stevensoni. The sequence goes on from CAJPEV010001951.1 coordinate 49,613, forward strand.
TGTGTACTTCATAATGGGAATCATGAGAATGGCCTGATTGTGTTTAAAGCCTCAGAGTGTGCCCTACTTGTTTTCAAGTCCTACAGTTCCATAAGCGTACAGTGTATTAACATATACAGCCTTTCAAAACATGGTATAAGTAATTAAGTAATGTATGGCTTACTTCATAAGGAATTGTATGCAAGCCGTTATGCAGCATTACAACCATCATTTAAAAGAGCAGCAAAACCTTTCCAGCAAGAAGCATGCAGTACTTGTAAATTTTATGTGGAAAGGCCACAAAGTAATTGTTTTTCATACCATATGGCCATACCATCTAAATTATATATCCCATATGCATATGGTACAATATACATTTCCAGCAACACATATTTTTTAAATGAAAGCATGCGTGCTGAGTGTGTATTCACAATATGTGAAAGTTCTTCATAAAAACCATATACTTAAATTAGGTGTACCATATATGCAGGAGTCCATCCCTCAAATTGTATAATTTTATTTATATAGAACATATATATTGCCCTGGTATGCTTAATATATGAATAATCCTTACATGAATCATATGCTCCAACCATATATGCCTGCATACAGGTATATGTGCATGCATATTTCAATACATGATAAATATATAAAATTATAAGGCACAGATAATTGCATATAACTACCATATATGATCTTTCCATATGAGATGAAAATCAGTATAAAGATGGTAGAACCAAAGGCGTAGCTCACAATGGGAGCATCTCATGAATGTGGCCACATCACATACACTATCACCTATTAAGTTTTAACAGTTCTGTTGAAAGATGTATAATTTCAAAGCAATATTGAAATGGCGTGATATGTGCTTTGGGCCTCTGATCCATGTATCCAGCTTTGAACCGAGCATATTTGATGAAATTTTAAAACTGAGGAGCTGAGAACTGGTTGTGGGTAATTGACTGTAGTGTTAAAATATTATCACCCTGAAAAATATTGACTTCAAGATGATCCATGAGAATATGATCTGAAACTTTGCGTGCAAAGTCTTTCCACATGCGGAATAAATAAACATCCAACAGCTGGATAATTCCAGTTATTTTTTGGTGGAATCTGCATTACAGCCATTGTTCTCCAGTTTAACACCATTAATTGCATCCTGATCTTTGTAGGTGCCCAAGGAATCAACCAGAAGAAAATTGTTTTTTAACAGCTAGGAATGGCACTTCTTTGAAATACCCATCGACAAGAATTTTAGTTATCAGATTAAAAATTAATAGGTGATGACATATGAGGGATTTCTCAAAAGTTCTGCCAGTAGCCCCAAAGAAATGAAAAATCTAGTGTTCCATGATTAAATTCTGATCTTTATTGCCACAGGCAACTATTTCACACTTTTTCCACATACTCCCCACCGATTTCAATGCATTTTTTCATGTGATGGATCCAACGATCAAAGCACTGTTCAAAATCCTTTCTTTCAAGCCTTTTCAAGGTCCAGCACTTTGCGGCCGCCTCTGATGACGACTTGTGGGCTACTGGCAGAACTTTTGAGAAATCCCTCATATGTCATGTGGCCACATTCATGAGATACTCCCATTGTGAGCTTCACCTTTGTTTATCTCATTTTTATATTGACTTTCATTATTGCAATTCATTATTTTTGAAGTGTTGTAAATCAGTCCTTGGGCCACAAGGGCACATAAAATTTTATTTACAGTATAAAATAATTATGTACTGCATTTGTACAAATTTTGGTTCGAATCGGAGCACCACACTTGGTGAATTTTCCTTGTTAGTCTCCTCCCTGGGTGGAAAAGTAGGAAAGAAAGAAATACAGTGTGATACAAAAGTAGCTATACAACTTCCATGGCTTATACCTCCATTTGCCTGCTTCACAGTACAACAAAAGTGGTATGGAAGCAAAGGTATAAACTTCAAGTTTACATCATACTGTTTGTAGTTCCAATGTTCACCACCAACAGTGCTATTATTGTGGAAACCAGAACAGCCACCACTGCCATCAAATGCTCTAGAACTGAAGGAAAAGATCACTGCAGCTGAAGTCAGAGTTACACCAGACATGCTGCAATGTGTATGGAATGAGATTGAGTATCGCTGGGGTATTTGCCACATCACTTCCAGTAGTCACATTGAGTTGTGATAATCACTGAATTTGAACTTGAAGTTTATACCTTTGTTTCAATACCACTTTCATTGTGCTGTGAAGAAGGCACATGAAGTTACAGGGTGGGCCAAAAAAATATTAGGTTATCTTTAGCACTTCACAGTGTAATTTCTCAAGAGTTTGAAAATATTGCAATTGCATCTCAATATAGAACATTTACCTAGCTTTCCACTGCTGTCAAAAGATTTAAGATCCATTCCATTGCAGTTATGCACAGAGAAACAGAGATAGCACTTGAAAATTGCACCTTGTAAGATGTGCTCCAGGTGACATCTATGCCTTTGCTTGCACATTCACAATTTTCCCAAGGTGTTGTTCACATTTCCAGCATCACATCTATCTTCATCTAACTGCATGGAAGTTACGCATGAATCTTTTATTCTGTTGACAACATTGGAAAGCTGAATGAATGTTCTATATGGAGGTGCTATGGCAATTTTAGCCAACTCTTGGGGACCAGTGCTGTGGAGTGGCGAAGATAATTTAAGTTTTTCTTGGCCCAACCTGTATAAGCCACAGAAGTTGTATAGCTACTTGTGAATCATGCTGTATATGTACTCACTAAATGAGGATGGTGAGGAAGGAGTGGAAGAATCCTCTTGTTCATTGTCTTCACTCTTTCTCCCAGGGGATTCATCTTCAGATTCAGATTCAGAGGCTTCTCCCATCACAACCACTCCCTGATGAGACATTTTCTACTGCACCAATAAATATATGTTACTTTTCCATCTCTCTGCATGCAAAAGATTCCACGATTGACAGATCCCAATGCATCTTCCAGACAAAGAAGCCAGGATATTTTTGTACAGGGTAGATCAAAAGTTTGTACAATGCTTTAAGTGTTTTTCTCTATCAGACCTTTAGCTTTCCATAAACGGATTGCACCGTTTAAAAGAGTACAAAAAAATGATCTAGAAAAGTTTCCTTTTATTCTATATAGCCCCCATTTGCCTCAACCACACATTTGAGACGCTTTGAAAACTCATCAACCACATTTCACAAGTATTCTTCAGGCATTTCATCCCATATACACTTCNGTAGAGGTTAGGTCTTCTCATTGTTAAAGACAACAGAATATAATGAAAAATAATGTGGAGAAATATATCGCCATGTCTACATCTGGCAAACATGCAGAAACATGAAACATTGACTTGGCTGGCATCAATCTTACCAAGTCTGACTTTGCTATTTTAACTTGAATTTGTCAGAAATCATGTTAACTGAACACATTAATATGTTCACACCTAGTTACAATACTTGGGACCCAGACCAGCTGCATGCTTCACAGGTGCATAAGGACAGGAGATCTACAAACCAGATGATTCACACTCAGTACTGCACAGTCAGTGTTCTGTGAAGCCATGGACTGAGGGAGCGTGAGATCTGTCAGGAGGAGGCCAAGGATGATGAGAGGGGCATGGCAGCATTGTAATGCTCTCCAAGACCATAGATGAAACGATGATATGTGAGGATAAGGGAAGTTTGAAGGTCATCTCCAAAGATGAGTGTGGGTGCATCCCCCTGGATCACCTCCAGGCGACATTTCAGGGCTCCACTCAGTGCTTGCAACTGTGTCAATATCCACAATGCATCAATGGTCAAGGAATAGATCACAGTTCTATTGTGAATGTTTTGCTTATTTTTTCAGACATGTTAACCTCTTGCAGAAAAATACACTACAGCCTTAGAACAGGATAAGTAATGGAATGGAATGAGATGCAAAGGCATGACATGCATTCATGCATAGGAAAATTTTAGCTTAAAATGCATGAGTGAAATGTACCACAGCTCCACCTTTCTTGACTGACCCTCATACCTGCAAATGGTGAGTTAGCAATATTTTTCTCTCTTAATTGCCATAGGGAATGCAGC